>VALG01007611.1:4184-26178 GCA_009835305.1 Ipomoea purpurea | reverse complement strand
CTTGCTGGTGGACCTTTCTATCTGTCAGCCATGCATCATCGACCCTTTTCGTTTCTATAACGCGATGCTCACACTTGTGTACCACAATGCAAGTCGGTTTGTTTGGTTCGCGAATATAAAATCAGGTCTTTTGGAATGCAGTGGACTCGCTTTGCAATCTCCAATACCTCAACGGACAGTAACCGTTTTCTTTGCCTCATAGTTAAACAGGAACAGTTCATCCCTCATTTGGAAGCGATGCGCTTTAAAAGCTCTCAATAACCTCGCGTAAATCTTATCACTCCAGCTATGTTTGCTTTCGTACGTATACCGAATTTAGAGCAGCTGGCTGATAACTTTGTCAATTTACTACACCAGAAAAACAAAGGTTTCCAGAACTCTCAACAAATTTCAAACTCTCTTGAGGCATTTATTCAATCCTGCATATCCGCATCAGATTCATCTAGGTAGCTATTTGTCTCCCACTCATCCAACTTATCTTCCCCATTACTTTTTATTTCTCACATTTTTTTTCCTTTCTCTTTTGATTGTATCTTTTATTAGTTATTTAGGACTGTTCCCCAGTGCCACTATCACCGGTCCCCATATCCTATCCTTAACACCGGTATCAAATGTTCTTTATTTGTTCAGAGCTACGGAAACTTTTTTGATTTCTACAACCGACTAACAAGGAACAACTTATGATACATTTTCACCACATTTTACTTGCATATTCCTCCGGGGCAATTTCTACAAAGTCTTTAAACCATTGGAACATATCACGGTGTATTGCGTTTTTATACAAACCGATCATATCCGCTATATATTGTCATCATCACATTTCTAGTAAACTGTATAATATGATGTTTTTCTTTTAAGTGTAACTTAACGAGTTTGACAATTTAAAGCCTTTACACTATAATTTATTCAAACATGACCTAACATCCTATCACAATAATGCACAACGAATTTGTCAACAGATGTCCAGGCTTATACAGTATACAACAATGGTCAATTTACCAAACCATGGCCTAAATATCAATCACCTTTGTACCTAACTCTCTTCACCTATTCTTTCAAGAGAGGAGAGAAAATGCCAGGAGTATAATTTTTCTTTCCTCCATTTGTTGGTAAACATAAATGTAAAAACGTTGTGAATGTTACCACGACAGACTCAAATACTCAAGTATGAAACCAAACCTCACCTCCTAATTAATGATTCAAAAGTGGGTGTTTTGCAACACAAGAAGCATCCACCAACCTAAAACATGTAACCTTAAAATATTGATTATTCGCACTGCCCCTAATCCCTCAGTAAATGCTTAAGCTGGTGGGTTTTTAGGGTTATTTGTCTATCATTACACCTAAAATTTTAGAAGTTTTAGGTACACTTTAAATTTTATGGAATTGTGTTCATGCTTAGTTATTTAATTTTGGTGCTGATTCAAATAATACAAATAACTCAAATAACAAATTAATACAATAACACAACAAATTTCTGTATCTACCCAGCATATAACAAATTAATACAAATAAAGAACAAATTTGTATATACACTACTAACTATACCAATAAACACAATAACAAATATCAAAATAATCACAATAAACAAATAACAAATAACATAAAAAATATTAAACAATAAGATTAATGATTTCGGCACACAACAAAAAAAAAATAATTTAAAAATCGCACGTACGCTCTGCTGCCGGCGTTCGTCGCAGCGACGGTGGTGGCCGGGGCATTGTTGCCTAGGCCGGCGACGGCCGTCCGGCGTTCCAAGCAGCAGGCGTGGTGGGTGCGACCGGCAGCGCGGCGACCCGAGATCGGGTTTGCGTCCGGTAGCGACACTTGGGGAGATGCGAGCGGCTCCTTGGGGCCCGGCGACGAGCAGCGACACCGGTGGGGTGGGCAGCAGCAACGGCGTAACCGGGGGTCCCGTGGACGCGCAAGCGGGCGGGACCGGGAGTTAGGGCGGAGACCGGCACCGGACGAGGACGGGCGAGCGCCCGGGGCGGGAACAAGGCGGATCGATTTGGGTGTGATTAGGACGGAGGAGTACCGGCTGGCGACACGTGGCGTGCTCCTTGGTTCTTTTCTGTCCATAGGACAAGATTCGCTGCAGAATTACAGTTCCCGAACAGGATTGGCCAATTCTCGGACGCGACATTATATTCCCGCATCTAAGTCATTCGCGTCAAAGTTGGCAATCTTCGGAACACGAACTTTCCAGGCTCTCGTTTAATTATGTCGGTTCCGAACATAGAACTTTGGACGCGATTACTTTGTCTCATTGTAATCTATTCGCGTCAGAAAGCATTAGACGGATACCTTCGGCACGCGATTAATTAGAAACAAAAAAAAAAAAAAACAAACAAGCGCACAGACCAGAAAAAAGAAAAAAAAAAAAAAAAAAAAAAAAAACAAAAAAAAAAAAAAACAATAACAACAAAATATAAAAAAAAAACAAAGTAGCAAAAAAAAAAGAAAAAAGAAATCAAATATAAATAATAAAAACGAAATTGCACCGCAAATCAAAACCTCACATTCGGCCGTCAAGTTGTCAACTTTGACGCGATTTATTAGCGATTTTGATGAGCATATTATTTTTTTTTTTTTTTTGTACTTTTTTTTTGTTTTTGTTTTATAGTGTCTTTTTCTCTCTCTCTTTATCTTTCTCTTGCTCAATGGTCGGAGTGCCTTGTTGGACTCACTCGGTTGGAAGGTGTTTCACCTACATTTCTTTCTCCACCTACTATTAGGTTTCAATTTTATGCCTCGTTGTATTCATTTTTACATACGACATATTAATTTTTATGTATTCTCGGTCTGCATACAAGTGATGATTAGTCCTATATAATTGACATTAATTTGGTCTAATCTCCTTTTTCCTGGATAAGTAAAATATAAGACTCTCAATTAATTGATTATTAATATTATTATTATGCTTGATATATATTGATCTTTTTTTTATTTTATTTTATATAATGTGATATTATCTGTTCTATAAATATTTTTTGTGTCCATTTTATATTTATTTTGATGTCCATGTGTGTGTCTACCATGATTTCTATTAGGGATGTCGATGCATATGGAACCGGTAGACGGGTGGTCGTGTCAGTGCACCGTTATCCTTCCACCCAGTGTTGAACAACACTGAGGCAGTAATCAGTGCTTTGTTATAGAGTTATGTTCATAATTTTATTACCACTCATGTTCCATATTCAATCTTCTGTGTTCCTACTCCATACCTTGTACCATTATAAGTTCTGTAACTGCTACATCTCATGAATTCAATAATTGTAATTCATTTCAGGTGATGTTAACCATGATTTACAGCTGCCCCAGTATGGCGTCCTGTCCCGGCTTTGGTGTTGGGGCCCCTTGAGGGTTGGGTCGGTGGTTTCAGCCCCCCCTGACTCTGGACACGCAATAACACTTGTACATTGCATCATATTTTCGAAGCCTTCCCTACCTGTTCCACGAATTTTAGCTGCTCTAATGTTCGATAATTTAGCTCACCTATATGTCTCCATAACCTATAGAGGTCATAATGTTCAGGCGGACCTCTGTGTTAATCAATTAACTAACCTTACTTCATCTTTACGATCCCACCTAACAGTGTACATTCACCATTAACTAACTGTATATTCCATATTCTAATGGTCCATTCCATAAGTCACATACTGTAGATTAATTAAGCACAAAATACATAACGGACGTGAACGGCCGAGAACCACAGGCACAACAAATATTTATTAGATTTTTAACGATCTGCATAAAATGCCGCAATTTTCCATTACAACAAATGAAGTTATTTGTTTTTTGAATCTGGAGCTCCCTACAAAATAGGAAACCCCCGATCCAATCACAAACGATACGAGTTTTTTAAATCAGCCACACAAATCTAGTGTATACTGGATTACAATTTATGAATTTTCACCAAAGATGCGGAATCTCGCTGGAATTTAAATCATTGAAAAATAAAATAATTAAAAAATTCGAAGGAACGGCAAATATAGCCATTGTCTAAAATCGATTTTCACCGGAAACAGTTTATGCGAATGATTAAAAAAACAGTACTCCGATAAAGTTTATGGTAGTCTAGAGTGTTTAACTTAAATGCACAAAACGGCAAAGTTTGAAGTTAAATTTGGAAATTGCTCAGAAGACGAGGGATGAACATCTGTTGGAATTAACTGTTAAAAATAAATATGAGTTCTCTTTATTAACTAGTTCAAGGGGTAGTCCAATCAACATTTAGTATTCTTTTTACTAAAACTTTAACCAATCAATAGTAGGTGGAGATCTCATTGTATTTAGAAATGTACAAGTGACGGGGGAAAACCAATAATTACTTGGATAACTCGGATTTAACTCTCCATTCATGGACCTTTAGTATGGATTTGTAGTGTAAAATATACTCCGTAGTATGGTAAAGTCATGGAAAGAAAAAAAATAGTCCGTAATAAATATGGGTTGCGTGATATGCATGTCATGCTGGTGTTAGGTATGGTAAATTGTGAGCAATGTAAAAGATAGAAACAATGCATGGTAAATTGGTAATTCAGTGAGGGGCAGCCTGTACTATGTTGGATGTTAACGTCAAAGTTAAAAACATCACATAGACAATATATTATATATATATATATATATATATATATATATATATATATATATATATTTGGTCATTCTAGAAGCTTGCAGCCAGAATATTCCAACGTGCTTACACTAGCATGACATTTACCAATGCATGTATTGACGTGTACTAACATGGCTGTTTAAATGAATATATATTGCATCCTCTTTTGATAGTTTTGTTAACCAACCAAACATAAACGAACGAAAGTTGTTCATATTTGTTTGTTCAGAATTTTGAGTTGTTTGTGTTTGTGTTCATTTATTAAGGTTTTTGACACAATTTACTGTTTGTGTCTTGTTTGTTAAGCGTTCATTAGTGTTGTGTTTGTAAGCGTGTATCATAATACCCCAGGTTCCGTTAACGAACACAAAACCTACTGCCTATGCTCTCCGTCCTACCCGTTACCCATAGAACAACCTATATAGTCAACGGTCCGACGCAACAGAGTTCAAATTAAGTTAACAAATTAACAAAAAACGATCGTTTACAAGCTAACAATCCGACTCTGCCCAACGAAACGTTATACTTAAAACACGTTTCCAACACAACCCAAAAATGTAATGGGTATACGTTCCATGAGTACCGGCACCCCGGGTTAGTTTTTTTCCCAGACTGAACCTAAAATTAAGTAACCTAAAAACAGACACCAATGGATCATGCAAACAACCAGAATGTTCATAATCCACAAATCCCCAATCGTTCAAGTCCGGAGAGAAAGTACATTCTGACGTTCTATGTTGCGGAACATTGATTAAACGAACACATACAGACGAACTATTAGTTAGAACGAATCACTCATATTCCAGAGTTCTCGTGAAATTCACAGACTACATTATTAATTTACACCAACTACACAAAACCGACAGCCTGTTCCACTGAACCAATATTATTAAAAACTTAAAAAACACAACACAGTTTTAGCTAGCAAAATACGATATCTAGCAAACTCGAGGCATTACAACTAGTATCAAGCTCTGTATCGTCTTATAGTTAATATCCCGATCGTCCTAATGTTAGTTGTTTTGTAAAAGACGATTGGTGCGCTATTCACCTCAGCAAAATATAAACTCTAAACGAAACATCAATAAAAGTTGCGCGCAATTAGCCCACAAAAAATGAAAGCAAGCTCATAAAGGCATACAATTAAACTAAGATAACGGCTTTAAAGACGAGACACCCAGCAAGTTGTGCTCAAATAGACCTGTTCGTTAAAGCATCCGCTTGCTGTCCTAACAACACTCACCTGAAGAGATACCTAGAAAAACAATGCTGGGCGGACGCGCGGTCATGACGTATAATAGATTATCGAGCTAATACCACCGTAATACGATTTAAGTACTCAGTATATATGAAGGTAGATATAGTACATGCATCAACCATTTTCGCAATCGAATTAAGCATACTAAGACTTATTATAAGTCAAAGAGGTCAATATACAATAGGAAACAACGACTCATCACTCTTCAAAGAGATAACACCGGGGATACACATCCAATTACCGACACATAACTTTAACCACAACACAATAAGGAAATATAAGACTCACCTACATGTCAAACATGCCCTCGTGATAACTACACACGTCATAACAGCAAAGATGACAGCTCATCACTACGGCTACAAAGCCCTCTGACACATCACCATGCACGATGCGGTTTCAATATGCTCACCTTCCTGTATGCTTCTGTACCACCTTATATATGGTATACCCTCAAAGCTTTGTGTACCGTCCTTCTGCAAGACATTACTACTATTCAGGCCTGCTACTCTCTCCGTAGTCATCACGCTTTTACCCCCTCCATGGGACGCGTCTCCCACACCAAAAAAACTTCGCGCTACAAAACACTAACTTTTCATAGCTATACACAAAGGAAGTACCCGTAACGCATTCCACGCGTACACCAATTTGCCGGAATAAACAAAAAACCCTTTAAATCCCCCAACATATATAGCTGAATCGACACTATCAAAAATCAGCAAAAAGCCTACCTAGTTACCATAATTCGACATAAATATAATACGGCAAAAATGGTAGAGAGACAGATAATGCATCCAGCATAAATATCAATTAGTGTGTTGATTTTAGAGGAGCGCACCCACCCTTAACTTATAGAACATATTTGGCGTTTCACCAAATGGTATCTAGTGTTTGTTGGTAAGAGCCAACTACTAGCAATCCAAAATCCTCGCGTAATGGTTTTATCAGGAAGTAATAAGTTATTTATTCATATATGTGTAGGAGTATGTGGAAAACATGACTAACTTGCAAATTCAGGAATCAATCGACTTACGCAACCCATATGATAATATCCAATTAATGTTAAAAAACAAATAACATCTAATGGTAAGCCAATACAACGTAATATGTTTTTGAATCTAAAACAATTTATGAAGGACACTATTACACCACAGTATGATGGTGAAAGTCTGACAATTTAGAGCTGAGCATGTTTATTAAAGAACTCAGGTCGAATTTTCTAAATGGTCTTATATTCTTCCGAAAGTAAGACAACAAACTCGTTAAAGTAATGTTCATTCCTCCTATATAGGATTATCATCGTTATAAGTTAAATAGATTTTTTGAATACAAAACATCGATGTTATTGTATTGTTCCAAATTAATCAAAGAAAAACACCGAAGAAACGTTCTTATAAATTGGCTTACCTCACTATGTGCACTGGTAAGCAATCTAAAGTTACATTTGTCTTTTAAACTGAAAAACATTTCTGCCACAGTAGTAACGCCTCTAATGTATTTCTCACAACTTGTTCCAAACTAAATTCACGAGAAATGAGTCAAAGAATCACATATATAGATACTCTACGATGCAACCGACATCACGGGGACAAATCCCGAACAGCACTATTGTTACCCGCGGGAGGAGCCCACGGGTAGGCGCCCCTATCCGTGGTCTGCCCGCGGGTTCACTACCCACAAGCAAGATGTACGCTACGGGTGCGGCGGCGGTAGGGCTCTCGCCTGCCGTTCCATGCTCGCGGCGTACTATATCTCCTAGGCAAGAAGAGTCCCTTCGGATTTTCTCTCCAGGAAACAAATTCAAGTCAAAACATGTCAATTTACCCAATAACAAATGACTTGACCATGGAAAAATGCCAGCAGGCAGATGCCAAGGGAAACCCTAAACAACAAGCTCTGATATGCAATATCACAAGGAAAGATGCATTAAACCCTTCAGCATGTTCATCACGCAGCAAGTAGAAGTCCAAGAACTCAACATATAGTAAGCGCAAAATATGGCGGTTTCTGTAGAGCATGGGTTACCTCTGTGACCAAAAGCACCTTGCACTTTACACCACAAAAGCTATCCACAAGTTACTCTTCCAAATCCCTTTCATAGATCAAACAAACGATATCTAAATGATCGCTACCTTTAAGAACAGACAACTTAGGATGAAACCAAAAGTACAAGACACAAGGCTCTACAGATGCGTTACCCTCCTAGCGCCAACTTAGGTAACAGGTTGAATCTTGGAAGCAAAATTTTGAATCTTGACAAGAGTCCCAACTTGGCTTGGAGAATAAGCTACACTGTCTTCTGTCTAGAGACGAAGGTAGAGCTATTTCTAGGAATTGTAAGGAATAACAGATGAAAGAAAGTATATACTAAAGTATTAGAAAGATAAACAACTACAAAACTAAAACTCATATAAGGATGGAAAAGAAACAAGAAAAAGAAAAAAAAAAATACAAAAAATAACTAACCTTATAGAAAGTATAAACAGGGAAAATACAAACCAAAAAGAAACAAAAAGAGAAAATAACAACACATATCCAGGTTGACTTCAACCATCCTAGTGCTGGATTACAAAATCAGGATTTAGGCAGCCCAGCTTCCCTCGAATGAAGCGAGTCAATAGCATATTACTCAGTGTACCCGCCATGAATTGAATCGTGCGATTTGTTTGTGTCGTGCCATTCCTCTCCCCCCTTCAAACAACTAGTAGCCTCGTCCCTGAAGCTGGGTTCAGGCCGAATTAAAAGTGTGAGATATGGTGAAAGAAACACACGTGTGCTGCCCGCACTTGTGACAAAGAAGTTAACAGACTACTCTTCGCTTGGTCCATAAGCCGCGCCCCGCCTCCACAAAAGAACTCGCGCTAACGGATTTCCAAAGCAAAGAAGAACTGGCATTCTCGAATTTCAAAAAAGGGTTGGTCAAGAGTTTGAACAGACCATGGGATTCAGACTTGAGCTCAAGTAATCTACCTCGACACCAGTACACCCCAAGTCCGTTCTGGACAACAGAACAAAGAACCCAAACAACACTACCCCCCAAATGCCCCTTACTGATGCTAGGCTAAGCAACAACGACGCGACAACACAGCAGAAACCAAAAACGCACGCAAAGCAAACAACACTTGATCAAGCTCCAGCTACGCACATCGCTCCAGAAAGGACATCAAGAGGAAAAAGCGCGAACAGGGATAACACAACACAGCAACTGAAGCTGCTCACTTCCGACCTCCTCGGCCTCTCCGACTCCCTTCCCGTTACGCGTCGTCTCTAGGTTAGAAGCTGGCTTCAACTGGTCCAAGCTCTGATGCACCCTCGTGACGAACCTGCGCCTTCTCCGAAAACGCGAAAACGCTGCGCGATATTTGTTCTGTGAGAGCCAAGCGTGACCAACGCGGTCTTTTGTTTCTTCTGTCTATCTATTTCCCCTCTCTTCTGTTGTTTTTGTCTGTTTCGGTCGAGTTCATTCCTTCTGCCGGTTTTCCCTCACTTGTCTGAAGTCACTTTCTTCAGTCTGCCCTCCCGTGGGTGCCTCCTAATTCTGCTTCTTGGTCTGCTTCGCCCTGCAACTCTTGTCATGCCCAAACTCTGGAGCTGCGAGGGCCTCAAGTTCCGCTTTTTCTCTTACTTTCTTTTGTCTTGTCATCAGGGTTTTACGTAATTCCTTCTTTGTATTGTTATTTCTTTTTTCCCCAAATGGAACAGATTACGACGACTTCGGCGATTGGGCGCATCCACCATCCTTCTCCCATCTGTTCCTTTTTTGGGATTGATCAATCTTCCATTCTATTTTTTTATACTACCCTTCCTTATACAGGATGATTCATACTTCGATCTATTCTTATCTCCATATTAAGCAAGTCTCTCTTCTGTATTGTGATCCTTGGCAAACACAGCTCTTTTCCTGTGTTGACACATCAAAGAAGGCAGGTGAACATCTTATCTGAGACGGATTCAAACGGTGCACCCCTCCCTCTCCTGTCCTCCCCTCCCCTCCCTCTCCCTCTCCCCTTCTTACCACACAAACTGCGCTCTTGTTGTTTATTAGGCAACAAACAACCCCGACATTATATTTTGCTCCGCAGACAAACACCTTCCTTCTCCTTTTTTTATATTGTCTTGATTTGTGAAATCCATCGTCTGCTCCACTTCAGTACTTCAATATAGTTTTCTTTTTTTGGTTTATTTGTAATCCGTAGCAATATATTATTATATTCTGTTGCTCATCTTCCGATAGCAGATAATCAAAAATACTGTTCTATTCTTCATTTCCTATCACCTCACACTCTCACCCTAGAGGTGACTTCAAGCCTTTCACCCTCTCCTTCCGTCACAACCCCCACGTGGTGCGTAAAACTCCTTGCACATACTCGGCGTAATTCTCGGCCTTATTGGCGAGAATCCCATCAACAAACCTTCCGATACCTAAGCAAGAATCCACAAGGAGCTAGAAAAAGATCCTGATCAAAACTCTTCTTACCTTTTCAATGTACAATGTTAACGTTGGGCATCCACCCCCATCCGCGCTCTCATGCGATGGCGCTTCTGTCTCAATCTCTGATTCGTTCGCTCAATCCTGCTTTCGCTTTCCTAGCAAATCTTGACCTTCTAGCACTGACTCGACACGAGATGATCCAAGCTCATCAAAAAGGACCCAAGGCTTCGCCTCCTCTTTTCTCACGCTCTCTCGCGACTCTCTCATGCTCTCTCGCAACTCTCTCTCTCTCGGCGGCACAGCTCCGACGGCTCGGCGAACGACGGCGGTGACGGGCGGCGACACGGCGACTGGCAAGTGGTGATGACGGTTTGCCGGTGAAGCTACGGGAAGAGGGTGGGGTTTAGGGTGGTTCACGGGTAGGGAGAAGGAAAAAGAAGAAGAAGAGAAAATTTGGGATTTTAGGGATTTGGAAGAAATTGGGGGAAAAGATGATTAAATTTGGGGATTTTGGGTAAAGTGAAAATTATGGATTAAATGGAATTAAAATTGGGTAGGTTCTAAGAAAGACAATTAGCTCAAGTAGTTTAGATGTTGGGTAGAAAAGAAATAGGCTTGGATTTGAAACTCAAATGTTACAATTAAACTTTAGGCTTGATTTTTAGAATGCACAAGGAAGAATTTTGGCAAGAATTTTGCTATTTCCAAATTTAAAGAATACTTGGAAAATTTAGGAAGCTCACAAGGAATTGTTGTAAGAACAACCAAGTGTAGGGATTGAAGAATTGAGCCAAATTGCAAAACACGACAAGGATGGATTGCTAACTCCACAACGAAGCTTAAAGACCAACTAAAGAAATCACTTAGCAAGAAAAAAGTCTATACTAAACATCCAACGAATTACTAACAAGGAAAGCATGCCAAGGATTGCCAAATAAAAGACAACTACGAAACACAAGATATCAGTCAAGGCAACAAAGAACACAACACTCTCGGGAAAGCAAGGATAGACTCGAAGAAAGGGTTAGATAATAAACTCAAGGACACGACGATTGAAAAGGATAGGAGGATGAGAGTTTAGGTTTCAAACTTGAGACAACGTTAACTAGGAATGGGATCAAAGTAATCAAAGTTGCAACTTAGGAAATAAGGTTGCCACCTTGCACAGAATCGATTGAAAGGAAGTATCGAGAACGATGTTTGAAAAGAATGGAAAGGATTTCCTAATGAAGGGTATTAGATTTAGGCTCCAGGATAGCATAGATTTGAGAGGAAATCAAGATTTTCAAAGTTACAACTTAGGAAAACGAGGTTGTCACCTAGTACAGAATTAACTTAGGAAGGAAAACAAGAACGAGGCTCGAAAATGTAGGATGGATTTCACAAGAAGGGTAGAAGATTTGACGAGAGAAAGGGAGGGAAACGGCTCAAAGTGGGTTAAAGATTAGACAAGGGTAGAAAAGAAGATCGGTTGCACAAGGTGAACGAGTTCACGACTTCCGACGAAACTTCGGCTTGAAGCTGATGAAGGTTCTGAGCGAGCTGCTCGTTGATGACTGCTTCTGAAGACCTTGCACGACGTCTCGATGGTGCCATCCTCGACTTCTACAGCAACAGCACGATAACAGGAGGAAACTCAAGACCCGCACCCTTACCTGGTGCCTTAACTAAAGAGAACCAAAGCTAAAAAGGAAACAAGCACATAAAACACAACAGAAAACGATAAAAGAACTCACAACCTCACCGCGCGTCCTAAAGTCCTAAGCCTAACACTTAGCTTCTTAAGGTCGCTTAGAGGTCTCAAAACACACTTAACCACTTAGAAAGTCTAGACTTAACTCTTCCTAGGCTCTAACCTAGGCTTTGATACCAACTGTAACACCCCCCACCCCCCTCCCGCCTAAAACAAGGCCCAAATAAAGCCCTAACACATGCAAATTAAACAACAAAACTAGCACAGTGGAAGATAAAACGGAAACTGGATAAAAAGAAATCCAACGGGGTGTTATGCCACGTCTACCAAACCCGGTAAACGATAAGGCGAACAATCTGCAAGTGTAAACGTCTATCCCAAAACATCAGTCTAACTACATTGGCGCACAGGCCACACAAACAAGGATAAAGGTGCTAAGCTACCAGGCTCTAGACATCGCGCTCGTCTAAACATCACTTGAAAGATACAAAGATAAACATTGGGACGATGCCCGATCAGCGATAATGCTGGTAACACACCAATACCGTTAAGTATCATATATATGTAGATATAAGTCATAACACCATTTTCGAAACGGAATACATAAATATATAAGTCAAAAGCTAAGATCAATAGACAACACAAGACTCATCACTCTCAAAGCTAACACCGGGAACACATCCCAAACCACAAAGGTTAACACAACACAAAGGAATAAGACTCACCCATGGCAACACATGCCCTTGTGACTACACATGTCAAAAGAAAAAGAACTCACCACAACAGCTTCACAAGCCTTCGTGACATCACCCATCACGAGTTGATATGCCTTCCTTATGCTCTATTCCAACCTTATGGCTACCCCCAACCTTGTACCTTCATGCCAACCATTACCTCCAGGACCCCTGTACTTCTTAGTCCAACCTTTTCCCTCCGGGACCGTCGTCCCCCACCAACAACCCGCCTATAAGACCACCAATTTCATAGTACACAAGGTACCGTACACACACAACACATGCCCGGATAACACATGTTATCCCCAATCACGTGAACCTTCACAAAGGCCACAACTCCATAATCACGTCACGCCACCACGAAGGACCGCTGCAATACCTTGGTGACTAGCGTCCCATACCACTAATCTTGCAATCCAGGTAAAGCCCACACACGCACCACAACTCACACGAGTCAAGCAACAGATTACAATGAAGGTATGAAACCATACTCAATCAAGGAATGGGTCACCAGCCAACGACAACAACGATGTATAACAAGTTAACATCAACACACGGAAGGTACGAACAACACACGCGCTAGCATTAAGAAATAAACTAGCATGATTAACAACAGGACGAAACTCAAGATAGTTTCGACGGAACACACAAGACACCTCTTGGCTTCACGAAACCACAATGTTGAAACAACTGTAGCAGAACGATTCAAGACACCAAAGTCCCACATAGATACCGTACATATATGTTCTTATGACATAACGAACAAATCAAGAGAAACGCTCAAATAGTTCCACGAAAGACAATGGAAGTCCAAGAAGAGAAGTACCAAGGAAGGCCGCCATCAACGCGGCAAAGAACCTCGATCAAAATTCTATCGTACAGTACCCCGGCGAGTGGAACACGCTTTTCACCAGCGTAGGCCCATCCCATAATTAGGGCAACTACACGTTGTTTCTGGGCCTTGTCGAGGGTACACTACTCATCAAGCCCAATGTACTTCGGATAGGCGGCGAGTAGGGGCTTCCTGCCGTTGGCCCGCGGGTGCAATACTCATGGGCGGCCAAAATAATAACCTTCGGCGGATGGGTTCTTCTCCAAAGCACAAATTCAAGTCCAAAACATGTCAAATCTCACCCAATAAACAAAATACTATGAACCATGGAAAATGCCAAGAATGCACACAAATGAAACCCTAAAACAACAAGCCTCTTAAGATATGCACATATCACAAAACAAATTGCATAACCCTCACATTTCATAACAAAGAACAAATAAAATCCAAGAAATCACATATAAGGGTTTACCAGCCCAAAATACGGTTGTTTCGCTAGACGCTGGGGAAAACAAAGTTTTTTTCTTTCTTCTTTTGTAGCCTCATTGTAGACAAAAGGACTTCACTTTAGCACCAAACAAGCTCTCCCACAAGGTTACTTTCCAAACGCCACTTCAAGATCAAAGCAAAGCATCATAGGGGAGATCTCTAGCTTTTAAGACAAAGACAACTAAAGATGGAACAAAAAGCAAGACAATCTTAGATCTTTACGCGTCTAGATGTCCAAACAGGCGTGAAAGGTTGAAATCCTTGGAAGAGCAAGCTTGGAGTCTTGACAAGAGTCCCAACTTGGCTTGGAGGAATAAGCTACACTTCTTTTCTAGAAGAAGGTAGAACGTATTATATCTAGAGGAATTGTAAGGAAGAGATGAAGAAGTCTTCTAGGTTAGGTTTAACACAAATAGACTAAACTCTTGGTGAAAGACAAGAATACGGCTCATACTAACCTTGTAGAACGTGAAAGGAAAAAGGGAACTCCTCTTCAAAGCACAAGGTAGCAACACAACTTAAAGGGTGACTAGTCACATATAGTCCTGAGTTATTAAAAATCAGGATTTTAGGAACTGCCACTTCCTCAAAAGAAATAGGATTAATAAGATTACTCCATTAAACCCCATTGATTTGCAATGATGGATTTTTGGGGATTGTCAGACTTGGCTCAAATTTGGCTCAAACACAATTCGGCGTAGTCCTTTTTTTTGGGAAGGGAACTCATATCTCGGTATAAGGATCGTATCTTGAGTAAGATGGACATCTACCATTATCACCCGTTAGAGCTCATCGGTCATATTCTTTGCAACATTATATGGCTTTTATGCTCTTTCACGGGATGGAATACTTGAGGACCAAAATTAATTTTCTCAAGATAATTTTCGTTCTTCCGTAGAGGTAGATTCCTTTCGATTTCATTATTGACTGATTTATGAGTGCTTGATACTAAAGACTCCAAAAACTAAGGGGAATCTAAAGTAACGATTTGGCATTCATCAAACTTACAAAAATATTCCTTATCAGTTTAGGGACACTAGACGGAAGCAGATGCATGACCAACAACGCGAAATCAGCCAAACTTGCGCCATTCACCCCCGAAGCCATGCAAGAACATCGGAACCCGGTGTACCGCGTCCGAGAGTGGCTCATCAATTTCCTTGCATCCGGTGTCGCATGGGCAGTCGCCCCAGATGGCAAGGAAGGGGCCGGGAAGGACCGCCCGGCCGGCCACCCACCGCCCCCCTTTTTTTTGTTTTTGTTTTTTTCAATTTCATGTTTTTAACATGTCATTCTCCCATTACTCTTTTTTATCAAGATCTTCACTACGCTCGATTATGTCTTTCACCAAACACACTCATATAAACAGTCTTATAATCAATCCACTACATACCTTCCCACCAATACTCTTTCATTAACAAATACAAAATTTGGAGAAAATTTGTATTACAAACTTCATCTAGAACATTTGAATATCGGCCAAAATATAAGAGTAGACAGAAAGGTCACTCCACATTGATAAATAAACACTATGGCTTTTTTGTGGAATGTTCGGCAGCCATTTAACGCAAAAATGACATAATTTTTAAGACATGCTTACCATTGATTGTTGCAGCCATGCCGTACATCTATAACCGAAATTCCTTAATACTTTTCAAAAGACGTAAATTTGAACGTGGGAAATCTTTTTAATCAATTAAACTTCGACACATATAGCTTGTAACTTTCCCTAAGGGGATGAATGTTTGAATTTTGCAGAAATAAAATTACCTCAACAATTGGTAGATAAAGGAATAACAATATATGTTGATCTTTGTAACATTAATGAGAATTAATGTAGAAAAAATATAATAACTCTGAAATTAAGTGGCACAGGGTGGATTTGTTGATGAAGTGAACATATTAACCATGTAAACACTGCAAATGCCTCTATTTGTAAGGTTTGAACGCTATCACCTCCCACATTAAGGGAACAACATCGCATAACCATTCGACATTAAGCAGAGGCCGCTTGGTTTTAACAAGGTACTTTTTACTGAATGATAATAGACTAACAAATTTTAATTATGACAAACATTTAATATTTTTATTTTAAAAATAATGAGTACAACTCGAAAAAGCATAAAAGAGAATAGGCATAATTGGTAATATAACTTTAATTGGTCTTATTTGTAGAAGGCGATAATGGAGGAAAAAACTACTACCTTATAGATGTTATTACATCTAGGGCTAATTTCAAGCACCCCCTGGATTTTTAGCACGCCTCGGACGGAACCCTACAGTGGACTGGGCATCGAACGAGCACCGTTGGAAGATTCGCAACAATGAGCCTGCGCGTGGCAGCTGTGTACATTATATGCGTTGTGAAGCAGTACACTGCGGTGTGACCATAAAGGGACCGATGCAAATTTTGAACCCATCGAAGGTGGCTACCAGCGACACCAACGTACGGCCGCCACAGGAATTAGCCACGCCACCCACGGCCTCTTAATGCGAGAAAGTGGGGAACTGGCCTGCCGCCCACTGCCCGACCAAATGCTGCCACGACACCCCAAAACTGCGTACATGGCCGTAGAGATGCGGGTCACTTCGCCTGCCGATAGTCGTACCACCCGCAGTATAAACTCCGTGGGCCTGGAGGTGATCGGAAAGATGCGCGAGTGTGACCGGAGAACCCGACGCCGTGAGGGAAGCTGCCATGGCTTTAAGCTCCGGTCTCAATCCTTGAAAACATAAAGATTTTGCTCCATGAGGGATAATGGTCGGCCGGCCTGGGCTAGGGCCTCCACGAGAAGCTGAGCGCGGCCTAGGTACTCGGCGGTGGAGGAGTGGCCTTGCCGTAAAACCTGGAATTGCCCCAATAGGTTGAGGCACCACGCTTGGCTCGAGGATCCGAGAGCACTGGTGATGGAGACCCATATTGCGGTGGAGGTTTCTTTGCTGACGGTGAGATGGAGAACTTCATCCGCCATGGAGGAGACCAAGAGAGACAAAATGGACTGGTCTTGTTTTTCCCAAGCCTTGAAGGCCGGATTGGGAATGACGGAGGCAGTCGCCTCGGAGGTAGCATCGGTTGACAGCACGGTGATAGTAGCCGGTGGACATGGAAGACTACCATCAACGTATCCCAACAACTCATGGCCGCGAAGGAACGGGATCAACTGCATGCGCCAAAACAAAAAATTGCGATGCGTCAGCTTCATGCTCACAAAATGGTGAGTGCCGGAAAGTGCATTCGCGCCTACCGGAGATGGATTGCCGGTGGCGGAAGCAGTTCGGTCAGACGAGCTTGACAACATGGCTGGACTTAATCCGGTCGGAGGGGGAAGAGTTTTGGCCGGTGGTGTTTACGGGTGGGAGGGGGAATTTTGCGGTGAGGAGAGAGAATCGATACCTGACTGATACCAGATTAGAGAATTGAATGAAATCAGTTACGATAGAATTGTGATTACAAAAATATATCCGTAACCAAGCTGAAACTACTCCTGTTAACTAGGCTACACTAAGTCAACTACACCTAACACCATACAATACAATCATATGCTAAAACAATAATAATAATAATACTAACATGGTTTATTATGGCAGTCAATGAGTTTTTGGAATCAAAGCTATATTTAAGGAATTATTATTATGGTCATGGTATATTTCAAGTGAGTGGACAACATTGTTTTGGGAGAAAGTTTGTTTAAGACAATTCACTATAAAAGGAAACATTTTCCTCGTTGGAGATCACGAAATTCCCATGCTATTATATTGTTAGAGAAATTTTCAAACACTCCACTGTATTAATTTTGGTTTATGTATTGATTGAAAAGTGAGATCACGCCTGGCACAGTTAGTCTGGACTTGGTTCAACGGCATCAATTGGTGAAGTCAAAGACGACATGCACACTCCAATTCTGTGGAAGATGTTTTGAACGTTATAGTGGCTGTTAGCCTTTTGTACGAACCCTTTGTAATACCTTGGTGAACATCTAGCGGACTGGGCTGACGTGGGTTGCCCCGCAGACGTAGGAGAAGTGCTCCAAACTACGTGATCAATTCTTGTGTATTTGGGTTATTTTTTGCCTTTTATTTTGTTATTTACTTTTTCTAAATGACTTAATTAATTGGTACGATAATTCCTAATCTAAAACCAAGTAGAACTTTAAGTAATTTCTTGCATTCAAGATTCACGGCACTTTTCAATTGGTATTAGAGTCCGTTGACTTAAATTGCTAGTCTATCGATCTGGCTATCCGGTGCTTCTTGAACTCAAGTTTTTAGCACCTCTTAGTAGTTTTGTTTATTTTATTACTTTGTTCAACCTCACGGTGCGCTGAGTGTTTTAGGATGGATCGACTTAAGGTGCTTCCCCAGTTAACAGATGATAACTATGCCTATTGAAAAACACGCACACGAACTCACCTAAAAGCTCAAAGGAGAACTTGTTTGGCGCTCAGTTCTAACAGGATGGACCGTCCTACTAAGGCCGGAACTAGTACTGATGATCTACTAGTGACTAAACCTGAAACTGAATGGACTCAAATTGAAATAACTAATGCTGGATATAATGATAAAGAACTTGACACTATTTATTCATTGATTCATGAAAGTTAATTTCCTTTAGTTGCAGGTATTGATTCAGCAAAAGGTGCATGGAATCACTTGAATCGACCTACGAAGGCACACGTTCAGTCAATCAATCGAAGGTGCAACTGGTACAGTCTGATTTTGAAGAACTTCGGATGAATAAAGATGAAATCATCACGAGTTTCCATAGTCGTGTGCAAGAATTGACAAATCGTACAATGGTACTCGGAGAGCCCTTTCCTCAACCAAAGTTGGTCAAGAAAATTTTAAGATCTCGGCCACCTAGATTCAGAATGAAAGTCACGGCCATTCAGGAAGATGGCGGTTGGGAAAATAAGACCGTGACTCAGTTAATGGGAAACCTTCGAACATATGAAATGGAAATTGTTACCGATAACAACAACAAAAAAAAAACAGTAACCTGCTGAAGAATAAGATGTTGCCTCTAATTCAGATGAACCAGGTGATGATCCAATTGAGTTTTTAACTAAACAATTTTATAAAATTTTGAAATAGGTTTCACAAAAGAGTTCTCGAAATAACAAGTTTAAAAAAAGGATCAAGCTCGAATGTATCAAAAAATGTTCCAAATCTAGCCCGTTAAATTATAAGTCTTCTACCTTTCGTCCAGCCCACTCCAAAGACAAACCCATCAACAAAGGGATTAGGTGCTATGAGTGTGAAGATTTTGGTAATGTCCAAAGCTGAATGTGCCACTTATCTAAGGCGAAAGAAGTCTATGTCAACCCTAACCTGGAGTGACGATGAACCTGAATCAGAAGCAGCTGGATCTGATGCAGAAAAAATATCTGGTAATTTTGTTGCATTCACCGCCAGAACTGAAGTTCTTCCAGAATCTGAAGATGTCGCTGACTCAGAAAGAGGTGAATACACATCAGTTGAAGATTTTGATTTACCTGCTTTATCTTAAGAAGTAGAATATAAAAAATTGTATCCCAAATGGGAAGCCTTACACATAGCTAATTGTTCATTGTCTAGTGAAATAGGGATATTAGACAATGCTAGAAAAGTATACAGAATCAAGTAGCTGATAAGGATGTATTGCTTAAAGAAGCTTCCGTCCGAGAAGAGAAGCTGTAGCACGAAGTAAATGCTCTGAAGTAGGACAGAATACCTTCAGGAAACAAATCCAAATGATGGATACTACATCGACTCTTGACAAACTACTCAATTCGGGGAGGCAATCCTCTACAAAATTTGGTCTAGGCTTCATCGGTGGCAACAACAACAAAGACAAATCCGTCTTTATCAAAGCCTCTTGACCAGATCCAGAAGATATCCCCGAGTCAAGTTCAGCGAGACAAAATCACGGTAAAGTATGAGACAATAAACTTAGATATAAACGTTATAACCCTATTTGTCATTATTGCAGGATTCGAGGCCACATCAGTCCTGAATGCTCTACTTATACAAAGATCAAATGGTTGAAAAATATGTGCACAAGTATATTACACCATTTTCTAAGCAAATTTGGGTTAGGAAAACAGATTTTATCTCTCAGTCAATTCTTAAAGAATCTCAAGGATGATAAAAGCATAATAGGCAAACATGCTGATTAAGGATTGCAATTAAGAATAACAGTAAATTTAAAATTATATTTATTTTAGTTATTTTTATCTAATAGCGTTTGCTAATATTCAGTAACATGTTTATTATTTTTTGAATTATTCAAAGGCTTTTTTATCCATCAGGAGTTCATTTCAAATTTTTTCCTTACTATTTTTTCTTTCTCTCAGCTTGTCATTTTCGTTGCCTACTGTTCTAAATTGCTTGGATTATTCTTGTGTTTCATTGGTTGCTTTGTGCGTTCACTAAATGTTCTATTTGTGTTGTTTTGGGTTCTTTTGAATTGATAATCCTGTTTTTTGCTTATGTTATCTTGTTGGTGTTTTCTGTGTTAAACTATGGTTGCTTGAATGATAAATTTGATGCAATTTGTTTAATATTTGTATTTCTTGTGTTGTTGTGTGTTTTATGTGAATGTACCTATTGATTTACCTGCTCCAAGAATTGTTGCCTAAATATGAAATTGCTATTTGTTATCTGTTTTCTTTTTCCTTAGTATTTTTTGGTCTGGTCATGACCGTTTTCGTGTCTGTTATTATTTGTTACTTTTTGTGCAATTTGCTATGAATTGTGTTTGAATATGTTACTATTTGATATGCTTTATTTGTTTTATTTGCTCCAACTTTATCTTGTGTCTGTATGTGCTTATGTGTCATTTGCTTAATTATATTGTTATCAAGTTTTGCGTTTTTTCGTTTCTAATTTTTTTTTGTGCAGGTTCAGTCCAATCGGGCACTCCATCAGACTCAATCCACTAATATAGATGTCACTTTTGTCAATTTATTGGGTATATACTAAGGGGGATATGCTGGAATAAAGGGGAGAATTATGACTCTTTGGCCGTATATTGTGTTGGTATGTTTAGAAATTTGATCAATCTGGTAATTCCGCATTTACTTTATTGACATGCTTCTTTATTTGGTATGATTAAGTTTATTTAGCTTGTCTATCTCTTCTGTTTCTAGGTATTAATCTCTTATTAGTTGAGCGACTTTCAAACATGAAATTTTGTTGGTAAGATATCCTTATTACAGCTTTACTTGCCTGAGCTATGAATCCTAAGGATGGAACCATGGTCCAATGTGTCTTGGTACATCGCAATAAATTCTAAATCATATGATCTTTTATCAAGTCAATCATGAAGTAAAGAGAAAAGTATGAGATGAGTTAGAGATCAGTATGAGATGAGTTGAGAACATTTTCAATATAAGTCAAAAACGATGAATTGAGATGAAGTCACTCATCAAGCCTATAAATAGTAAGAGCAAAAGTTGGAGTTGAGTCTCCAAAACCTATAATATAGTAAAGCTGAAATTGGAAACGAATCTTTCAATCAAGGGGGGGGTTTGAAATCTCACCCATCTAAATGAGACCCAAATCACAAAGATTCCATTGGCCGAAACACTTCATCAGTAGCCATATTACAGAGAGAATAAAATACACAGAAGATGAAGTCCAAGAAGGCAAGATCTACACCAGAATTATTAAAGCCTTCACGTGGAAGACCAAATCTACAGCAGAAATATTTTAAGTCTCTTCACATGCCGACCACATACAGAAGCCAACGGCCGATAATAAACAGAAGAATATTTTTAATATGGACCTCGAAAGCTACAGATCTTCTGCCAAAAGGCATACAAGGAATCAAATCTGAGATTTGGATTCAATTGAGATCTACAATTCAAATTTGAGATCTGTCTTTTTCCAACGGATAACTTCTCAAAAACCAGTTATAAAAGGATGAAGAATGAAGCAGAATGTAAGGCAGCTTCC
>VALG01007602.1:0-17103 GCA_009835305.1 Ipomoea purpurea | reverse complement strand
TCTATTGCCTACATAACTACTCATCATAATGTCATAAATGTCCATATTAAAAAAATAAAATCTTCTATGAATAATAAACACTATATGTTCATATAAAAGCAACAACAAAATAGACTAGACGCTAAAAAATGGTTTTAGGCCGTACGACACACTATATCCAACAAAAAGAGAGGCGGAATATTGATAGGAAACAAATTTATTATAAGTTTATCAATGCAGCCCAAAACATGCAATAACTAAAGACATATATAGACTCCCCATAATACGGTACCACGATATATCCATCCTACGGTCATTTCCCTGTAGTACGAAGGCACGTCCAATAAAAAAAACTCCACGCCACACACATACACTCCTCACCACACCAAAATCAACCACCGAGGAATCTACCAAATAGGAGAACAAAAATATAACATTTGTGAAATTAATTTTTAGTCCATAACGAGTATATCATAAAATTCCGTGAAGAGCAATAAAGCAAATGGCGTTGCAAGGATGATTCGGATGAGCCCTATACGGCGAATATGGTAGTACAGTACCTTACTCCTAACAACGCATCCACACCCCGACTCCACAATTCCCCCCAAAGACTTATTTTGACACATTTAGTATCATAAAATGTAGACCTTTTACGACGGAGATTCATGTGGCTCTCCCGATCACAAGCACGAACAAATATAGTTGGTAGACTATAGAAAACGACTAGGATAGAATGTGTACTTATTTTTAATAATGCAAAGATATTTATATCGTATATAGTTCTTCAACTAGTAGATCTAGAATAGAACGCCACAATGGTGTCTAAAGGAGCATGATGTTGATCTAAAAAGAGGTACATGTGTGTGCTAAAGGAGCATGATGTGATCTAAAAGAGTAAATGTGTGCTAAAGAGCCACGGATGCTACTATAAAGAGCACAATGTTACTGAAGAAACACAATGTGACGAAATCTGGAAAGGAGCAAATGCAAAGAGCACAATGCTCTAAGGAGAACAATGCTAAGGAGCACAATGGCCACCTAAGGAGCAAATGTGTCTAAAGAAGCACAAATGTATGAAGAAGCAAGTGCTCAAGTCAAAGAGGAGCACGATGTTCAAGTCAAAGGACACAATGTGGCAAAAGAGACAAGAATGATTAAGAAATTGCCTAAATTCGAAGGAATTTTATTCTATGATCTAACCCACATGCCACCAAGACTCCAAATTGCTGAAAGACATTTGATCAGAACAGAAAAATAATTTATGAAGGCATGAAATAATAAAAACTTATCCTAGAAATAAATTCTAATCAGGTGAATTTATTTCAAAGATTCCGTTGAGATATTCAAATTGACATTAAAGTAATATTATTTAGAAACAACTAGAAAATCAAAAGTTGTGCTAAAGAATTACTTTGTCAGGCAGGTTGACAAATCAAATCAAATAATGAAGAATACTACTACTGTCAACATCATCAGGCTATGAAGTTTCAAAATTCAAATATCAAATTATCCCCACTCCAACGGATATATTTGATTATCTATAAAAAGCCATGAAGACTTGAAGACAAAATGCAGAGAGAAAGGTGAACGGATGAAATGCATACAAGTGCAAAATTCAAAAGTGCTAGTGCCAAAATATTCTAAGAGACTTAGTCTGAATAGTCTCAAATCTAGTTGGAGAGAGAAATACAAATCCTTGTATTTGTAAATTGTAGAAAGAGTATAGCTGTGTGCAAAATACTCTAGTGAGTGTATGCTGTGTGCAAAACACTCGTAGTTTCTAAGTGTAGCTGTGTGATAAGACACTTTAGTTGGCGTTGAGTATAGCTGTGGTGCGAAATACTCGGAGTTGAGTGTAGCTGTGTGCGAGACACTCGGAGCAGGGTGTAGCTGTGTGCAAGACATCCGGAAGAAGTGCCTGTGTAGCAACTTTCACTATTGAACTGTGTGTGGAAAAGTGAATTTCTCCTAGACGTGAAAGGAGAAAAGTGGACTAGGAAGATTACGTCACTTCCGAACCACTATAAATTGCCTCTCTCATTTACCCGCACTTACGTTATTTGCTATATCTATCTATCTCATCCGACTAACCCGTTTACTATTCACAGTTTATCTTAATCATCCGGTTTAGTGTGTTCTCACGTTATGCATGTGACTCAAACTTCTCGAGCTTAAATATTAATTTATTCTAAGCCAAGTTTGACTGTTGCATGTAACATTCGTCACCGGACGACGTGACACGATATTTATTTACAATCTTGAATATTGTTATATATATTGAGTGCACCATCTCTTTTAATAATTCAAGATATCTCCACAGCCCACTTACTACACCTGTACCTATCTTACTTATACATGCACATTTTAATTTATTGATTGGGCATAACTCTTTATACTATTATTCCGCTGTGCAGTACAAACTTGCTCTATTTACTTGTTACTTAGAGTTGAAGTTAACCGAAAGAGTTTTTAATAAAATGAAAAAGCTTGAAATCCTATCACCCCCCCCCCCCTCGTAGACTTTCTTCACCCTATCCGGGACCAACACTCTCCCACAAACTCAATCTATTTAATATTTCTAAGTTGACATCCACAAATTTTCTTACTTGGAATCTTCAAATAAAAGCCATCCTTGAAGGGTAAAATCTTCATTATCATAATCAAGCCACAAGTTCCCCATCATCATACCCAAAATAGTTTTCAAACCACAAACCCAACATATACCTAGTTAAAAACACCAAACCCAACATATACCTCTTGGAAGAGGCAAGATTGCCTCATCTACAATGCTCTTCTTGGAGCAATCTCTACCCCACTACAACCCCTAATTATTAACCTATTTCCATTTAGAAAAATGCAGTAATGGTGCAAGTTATGTAGGGTTCTTAAATGACCCATCCACTAAGTGGGTCATTAAGTATTGTAATGGTTGTAATGATTTTCGTTACAAAGTTTATATTGATGGCAAATAAGCTATATAAGGTAAGTCCTCCATTGCACAAATTACTGTCTTTTTGGGATAATTCATACACCATCTATTTTGATCTTGAGAAAAAGTGGGGAAAACACTATCATAAACTACATACAACAACAACCAAGGCAAACTATAATAACCAGTGTTGCAAAAAATCACGCCTAGGCGTCGCTCGGCCGCAGACGATTCGGTCGGAATCGGCTTCCTCCGCGGTCGGGCGGCTAGGCAGTCTAGGCGGCTGCCTAGCTGGTTGAACCGGCCGATTTTTTGTGTGTTGAAAAGGTAGAAACTTTGGCAAGGCATAACTTTTGACTCGGTTGTCCGTTTTGGACAATTTTTTTTTTTCAAATTACGTATTTTTTCGAGATCTATACACATTGGCCTCTTAATTTCTCAAAAAAAATGCTTCTTTTGCTCTTAATTTTAATTTTTTTTTTTTTATGTATTTAGATGGTTTCAACAATATATTAAAATGTTTTTACAACCACTTATGTAATATTTGTAAGAAAAAACTAGAGAACCTTAAGTTTTACTATTGAATATTTTAAAAAATTTAATTTTAATTTTATTTTTTTATTTAATAAAAAGAAAAATCGGCGGCCTAAGGGGCGCCTACATTTTTTGCAACCTTTGATAGTAAACTAAAGCAAGAAGACATTTACACTAACAACACCACACGACCACATCTGACCCCCCACACCCTAGCGCCCCACGAGCTACGACCCACCACTCGTCACTTCCCTACCTAATAAACAACCCACAACCAAAACACTCACACACCTAACAACACCGCACCACTCAAACATCATCCCACCCCTCTCACAATCACCCCCGGATCGACATCAACCTCATATTTTATACGCATTATAAACAACACACAAACACCATACACAACCACAGACACCCTCATAGACATCCACCAACACCCACACACCCCCAACACGCGACCCAAAACCCACACTCCTTCTACGAAAACATATGGAGCACACCACCACAATACACACATCACTCAAAAACCATACTCCACACCACCAATCGCACACACATCAACCCAACAAACAACAACTAACCGACACCACAGCACCACCCTCAATAGCGACAAACACCATCCTCCATCAAAGAGAAAACATAAATGACACACACACACAACACACACACCAACCACACACACCACACTCGAATTAAAAACAACCTATCACAATACACAGTACATAACCACCCACAACCCTCACAACCACCAAGACCATACATCATCAACACACTCCACGCACAGAATCTCTAAAACACCACACCAAAATACACACAGACACACGAACGACTACCGACCACCACCCATACGGATATGACAACACAATCCCATCACTCACTAGAACGGCACTCATGCACCATATCCACCAAAACACCCACACGAGGACACAACACATAAACACCTCACAATATATACGACAGATCTCAATCCACAACCAAACCAACGCACATCACTCCACATACAATATCAATAATCCCTCGAATGAAATTATATAAACACAGCATCAAGAAACAACAAAACAACAAAAACCACTTAAAACGCTTTGTGTTTTTGACATACACTCTAAACATCACTTTAAAAAACACACGGCGTGAAAAACAATGGGTCTGTCAGTTTAGTAAATTATCAACAAACCTCCCAAATTATAAGTAATACTGCCTACATAAAGAACATACATCAAAGATTATCTTATCCAATATTCACATATACTTACAATGGATTACTCTATAACAAAATCATTTGAACACATGCTTATTACGCCAGTTTTTTAAATACCCATCGTGTCGAAAATTCAACGAAATTTACGGTTAAAAATTCCGTTCCTATCTTCTACGAAATCTCGGGCAAATTCATCCACGCATCACGACCTCTCACCCGCCGCTCTCCTTTATTCCACTTTTGGTCCTTTGACTTTACTATTGTGCTGACAAATGTCAGGCAATTCATGAGTTTTATTTCAGACAAAATTAGTGCCTAACTTCAATTTCTTTTCCACATTTGGTCCCATCCGACCAAGAATCTGGCCAACCCATCGGAAATTTGCACATCTCTTATTTTTCTAAGGGTAAATTAGTCTTTTCTTGCCCTTGTAAAATAATACGTAGTAAAAATTAAGAAATATTTAATTTCTTCATTCTCGTCAAATTAAAGTTGCTTCCTATTATTTATTTATTTATACCTTCATCCTCATCCTATAATCAATGTCACTGCCAGTTTCTTCCCGAAGCTTCTATGCTAACTGATATTTGCGTCTGCTCAACGGCGGTGATAGAAAAAAGCTTTGTTCGGTGGAGTAGAGTCATCGCGAGAAGCCATACAGGGCTCTCTGAAATGTATATGATCTTCAAGCTCCTGATCATCGGCGGCGAGATTGTTGAAGAAGAAGGCGAGTGGGAGAAAAAAAGATAATTTTCAAACAGAAAATGAGGATCGTTGCTGCAAATCCTCTCCAGATTGTCTGCTAAATGTATGTATAATGAACGAAGTGATGTTGTTTGCGAAATGCGAGTGCTGCGGACTGACGGAAGAGTGCACGGAGGCGTACGTAGCGAAGGTCCGAGAGCAGAACCAAGGGCGGTGGTATATGCGGGTTGTGCGCGAGTCGGGCGGCATATTGGCAATGAAGAGGTTCTGAACAGCCACACGACGCTTCTTGCAACAAAGTTCCAAAAGGCTCACGAGGCGACGCCGAGCAAAGCAACAATTGAAGGCAATTACAAATAAATACATACATTGATTAATCAGGATATTGAAACATGGATATCCAGGAGTTGGCTAATACATATTGGCAAGAATTATGAAATCAGAAGACTCGTAGGAGGCGATATAATAGAATATCATATTGGTGTATTCAGTAATATAGAGAAGTTAAAAAATACACATACTACAACCATCGATCACAAGAAACACAGATAGAAATTCAAAAATAAATATATACAACAAAAAAAATCTCTTAGATATATATTATTTTTTAATTTTCAATGGCAGAGGGAGAGACTAATTTAAACCACATTACACAAGAGATGATAGATAAATCACAGGTTGTTGGCGCGGAATACTATAAGGATACGGATAAGAAACTCAAAAATATGGAAAGAAAGTTGAGTTAAAAGGCATATATATATAGATACTGAATAAAAAAATAAAAGTCATGAACACATTTGTCAGACAAGTAAAAGTCAAGGGACCAAAAGTGGAAAACAACTCTTGTTACAAAATCAAATGTTTGAATTAATTTAATTTCAGCTTTTAAAAATTGTTATAAGCATAGTTGGGTAAACATTGTCAGAAAATATAAATTTTATTAATCAACAATTTAAATATAATTTTCACAAAATAAAATGATATGATTTTTAAAAAAAATATAAGGAAAAGGGGGGCAAAATAGACCTCAATTAGCGCCCTTCAACTTTTAAAATGTGAATTAGACTAATCAATAATACATTTTGAATGCAATGAAACTCAAACTACAGCGTAAATGGTACGCTGCTATCAGCCAATGTCAATTAGAGACCCGCAAGCCAACTTGAAGCAATAATTCAAGTAAGAAAAGTACGCAGGGCGATCGAACCTGGCCATGTCACAGATGGGGTTTCCTTCTCCCCGTTTACCAGTTCGCCGATCACTTTTTTGCCTTTGAAATTATTGTCGGATCCTTAATGACTTGTGATGGGCAGGTCATTACTTGTATATGGGGTTTCATTGCATCAAAATGAATTGTTGATGTGGTGTAATTGGCATTTTAAAAAGTTGAAGGGGGCTAATTGACTTTTAGCTAAAGCTCGAGAGCCTATTTGACATGTTTCCCTAAAATATATTATAGTTAAGGGCAAATTTTGTGTGAGACCGTGAGACGGGTCAGGGTCAAGATAAAATGTAATACTTATACTCGAGCAAATATAATACTACTCCGTAACTAAATAAGTGACAAAATAATTTATTAGCTTACTATAGGAAAGTGTAATAGTTTTGAGAAAAATATAATACTTTTACCATTTTTTTAATATAATGTATTACTGAGTACATTTTTCATCAAAAGTATTACATTTTCCTTTGATAAGTGTAAGCATCTATAAGAAAAAATATACGGAGTAATATTTTTGAATGAAAAAGTAATACTTTTACATCAAAAATATAAAAGTCTTATATTTTCCTCAAATATCTTTATTTTTCGTGATAAAGTAACAAATATTTATTCATGATTTAATTATTAATACTAGTATGTTTCGTGCGACCGATGCACGAAAATAGCTATAAAATATATCCACTATATGGTTAGTCATATATAAAAATTTTGTTATTTAATAATTAATTTTTTAATGTGTGGAATTCATGTATGATAAAATTATGAACATAAATATAGTTTGAAATCATGACATAAATATATTTAGCAATTAAAATAATATTTAAGGTGTGTGATTACTACAAATCTTAAACTATATTGAAAATTTAGTACATAGGTATTTAATATAAACCAAATTTGTAAGAACTTGTAAACTTACAAAATAGTAATTGAAATTACAATTTTAGAGTCATCACGATCAAATATTTAAGACCCCCTTTTGAGATTTATAACTCTAGAGTGTAGCCAAAACAATTGACCTTATAAAGACCAAATCACAATCTTAGTTCGAACATTGATTTTTTTCTTCCAAATACTATCGAATTAAGTGAGTAATCAATAAAGAGGTGAGAACTATAAGTTCGAGAATATAATCTTAATGTTACTAAGCCTACTTCCGTCCAATTAAGTTGGAGAGTGTTGTTGGATAGTATCCGATGAATCCACGAATAAACGCATCTTTGTCTCCGTAGTCCTCAATATGCACATCACAATCTTAAATATATAGGCCGCCTAGCTATGCATATATTAATTTCAAACTTATGAAACTTTGGAGTTGCATGCAATAAAAAGTATATTTTAAATATACTAAGGGTACATTATATATGTATGCACTTTCAATATAATAATGGTATTTTTAATATATTAAAAATGTATTTGATATTCATGATCCATACAATTATGTGGACCAATCGTTCACACAATAATTTGCCAGTAGAAATTGAAATATAAATAAATATAATAAATAATAAATAAATATATATATTATATATATATATATATATTAAGTAGTATATATACTATATATATATACTTATATAATATATATGAAACTGTTAGTGAAAATTATTATTATAATTATTGCATTATTATTATTATTGTTATTGTTATTATAATAATTAAAAAAGGTATTATTATGGTCATGTGAAAATTAAATGCTAATTATCACCATTTAATTTTCACAAAATCATATGACTTTATTATATATAGAATTTTTTTAATATAAATTATTAAATATTATATTTACATATTGACCCTACTCGATCAGATCCTTCTCACATATCTTTATTCGTGAGGCGATTTCATATAAGCTTGTGACCCTATAGTTAATGAGCTAAGCCCCGGCCCTAGGAGGAATCTCAGACGATTCCAAGATTCAGACTGGCAGCTGACTCATCTCCCACCTCCAGAAATGCTAACCACAACACACCAGGACAACCTCAAATGAACCCTGGGAAACACACTTGCAAACATCCCCACTATCACCAACTCAAATAACCTCTCAAAGATGCAATCTTTTCATCTCTTTCTTCTTCTTCTCTCAATCACCCTCGGTAAATTTCTCTCCAATCGCAAATTTCACTGCTTTTTTTCTCTCTATAATAACCACATAATAATAGTAATAATAGCATTTACTTTGTTAATTTAGCACCATTATTGAATACAGATATGTCGATCTTGATGAGTTCTTTCAGGTTCTGTTAAGATTGGAGTTGCCCAAGAAGGGTTTTTGCTCTGCACCATCAATCTTGAATGCTGATTCCAACTCTAGACCACTGTATTGGAAAGTCACTAACCCTACACTCTCTCCTCCTCACCTCCAAGGTCAGTGTCCCATTTTTTTTATTTTTTATTTTTGAAATCAAATGGGTCAGTGTCCCATTTGATTGCAAAGTAAAGGAAAAGTTGTCTAATTCCCAGAATAAGAATTTTATATTTAAGCATGTACGGGTAGCTTAGTTGGTTTTTGGTAGTAGATTATGGGCAAGTAGGCAAAATAGAGTCTGGCCTGTCCGTATCAGAGTTACACCCAATGTAGTGGATTTCTAGTGGGCACTAGGCACACAAGTCCTCTCATCTAATAGGCCGCTGAGTCACTCCACAAATCCAATTAGGCCAGGATGTGGGCCCGGGCGAGGGATTTCTCCTTTTGTGGACAATTAAGCAAGATCAAGCCTGGATTGCTGCAGTATGGGAGTCACACCCAATGTGGTGGACTTTATTTAGGCACCCGACACTAGTCCTCCTTTCGGGCCGGCTGAATCACCTTGATTTATCTTCTCCACAAATCCTGTCAGGCCGGGATGTGGGCCCGGGCGAGGGATTTCGCCTTTTGTGGACAAGTAAGCAAGATTGAGCCTAGGTTGCCGTAGTGTGGGAGTCACACCCAATGTGGTGGGCTTTATTTTGGCACCTGACACTAGTCCTTCCGGGCCGCTGAGTCACCCTTACCTCCTCCACAAATCCTGTCAGGCCCGGGGGAGGGATTTTGCCTTTTGTTGACAAGAATTTAATATTTAAAATTTTTTAATTAAATATTTTGTGAGGAAGAAATTATTTGGATTTTCTAAAATTCTATATTCTGAAAGTGCTGTTATGTTCTTGCCCACATACATATTCTTTGTTTGTTTTTTGGTGTGATTTTAAGGAGGGTATAATTGTTTAAGGAAGTCTGAAGTTGGGACACATTGCTGAAAATTAAATGTGATTATGGTTATTTGCAGACTTGCCAGGTTTTACTAGGAGTGTTTATAAGAGAGACCATGCTTTAATTACTCCCGAAAGTCATGTGTTCAGCCCTTTACCTGATTGGTATGCTCAATCAAACATTTTTGAATATTCCGTCGATTCTTCAAACGATTCTGATTGATTGGCTATGTGAAATAATCCCACAGGACAAACACCGTCGGGGCGTTTCTAATCACACCCGAAATGGGATCGCATTTCGTTATGTACTTGGCAAAGATGCAAGGTTTGAGTTTTTCACTAGTTTGTCGTGATTGCTTGTCAAATTTTCGGTTGATGAGCGTTTGAGCTGTGGTCCATTAACTTGCAAAAAATGTTTTCTGTAACCCCTTCTCCCTGCTTTTCTCCGTTTCCAGAAAATTCAATATCAGGGCCTTCCTCCAAGCGGCGTCGAAAGGTGCAAAGGCTGTTATTATACTCAATTTTACAACTTCCGTCTCAGTAAAAAATCTATTTCCAATTACTGTTGAGAAGTTATGAATAATTAATTTATTTTACCTCGCTTGTCAGGTTCATATTTGTGGTTGAAGGCGAGGTAATTATGACTAATGTGTCTGGGAATAGCCACAAACTGAAGGTAACTATTTTTCAGTCACAGAGCCATTACTTTTCTGAGCTTTATATATACAATTAAAACAGTTATCGGGTTTCTATGAAATATTCTTAATAACACTGCTTTATATTCTCTCATTGGAAAATATATATATATTTTTTAGTATTTGAACAAAAAGTCAAATGTTTTTGGCCTAGGTCCCTCTCATTCTCTCAACGGGTATCTTTGGAGCTTTTAATGTCTTTTATCCGTTATATGCAGGTGGACTCTTATGCCTATTTACCTCCGAATCTGGAACACGCTGTGAAATCTGATGCATCTGCAACCCTCGTTGTATTCGAGAGGAAGGTATGTTTTTATTTTTACCGAGCATTTTAGAATGCTCGTTGAGTATCTCTACCGTTTCTTTCCACTTCTGTGGTGATACTTCAAGCACTATAAATTTTTTCGTATTGGTTTATAATGCATTTGCCTTTAGTTCATTTGTATAAAATGTACTGGTGGCCCGTTTTACTGCATAAGGACTCGAATCTTGTTTTTTCGTTTAGATATTCCAAAATCGAAAATTACGCAAGCCACCAGATTGTTGGTTCGACAGACAGGCAGCCCCTCCTTGAAACCCCGGGCGAGGTAAATTTCTATCTTCTGCTTTTTTTTTTTTTTTGAAAACTGATTGAAAGAAATGATTCTAGTCATCGAGTTAAGTTTTGTTTTTATCAGAGCAATTATTCATCGTTTTTTCAATCCTTTTCAGGTCTTTGAACTGAGGAAGCTTCTTCCGACATCTTTAGATTATGATTTCAATATTCATGTGAGTATCAAATAAATTTCCGGAATCATTCAGGTTATCCAAAAAGTAGCGAGTTCTCCCCCAAAGGGGTGGAGCGGGGAAGGCCTTGTTTATCGTTTATTAATTTCCGATCCTTTAATCACTTTTCCTTCCATTCTTTTGCTGCAAGATCATGGATTTTCAACCGGGAGAATTCCTGAATGTAAAGGTAATTTCCGATCCTTTAATCACTTTTCCTTCACATTATGTCAATACGGCTTTTTTCTTTTTTCTTTTTCGTTTTTTAGATTTTCTGTCATAACTATACTATACAAGCGTTTACTGCCTCAGCCTCAAATTTCTAATTTCTTTTGGCTGGTTCGCAGGAGGTCCATTACAACCAGCACGGTTTGTTGCTTTTGGAGGGGCAGGGTATATATCGATTAGGTGATAGCTGGTAAGCGCATAGTTAATGAGATACGCTTTAAAGCAGCGTTTCAATCTTTTATTCAACGCCTGTCAGCGCTTTCTATTACTTTTCATACTTTTAGATACCCGTGGAAAGAAGTTGTGAATTCTTGTCGTGATATTAGTCATTGTACTTGACTTGGCTGACAGGTACCCTGTTGAGGCGGGCGATGCTATTTGGATGGCACCATTCGTGCCACAATGGTAAGTTGCGGTACATATATAGGACATTATAGATATTCCCGAGTCTGCAAAAGTTTTGTATGAAGTGTGACTTGCTTGCTCGGTTTTCAGGTATGCTGCTCTGGGTAAAACTCGCACTCGCTACTTGCTGTATAAAGACGTAAATAGGAATCCGATTCTTTAGAAACAATGGGTGAGATATGCCACTCTATATCTGTGGGATACTGAAACTGAGCAACCTGTAGTTTTTCAATCCTCTTTTTCATGATATCAATCTGACATTATTGAGCAAATACAATAATTTTTGTTCATTGGATGTTTGAGTTTTTGGGAATGGCTCTATCTTACTTAGCATTAGCTATATAAGTCATACAAGTTTAAAGCAATTCAAGAATGGATGGGAACTAGATATTGCTTTAGTCTGGTCCAAAGACATCACAATTTAGTCTCGGACGTGATCATCCAATCTATATCTAGATAGTGGGGTTGGAGGGTGCGGGGGAGAGAGGTCTGCACCTCATCAACCGGATACCTATCAATGGTTAGAAAAAAGGGGATCTTCGACCTGGGTAATTGTAACTCTGTTATAACAAAATTTCTTATCAAGAACCATCAAGTCTCATGATCTGATTCAAATTCAATGACATCTCAGAAAATGTTGTGAACTCAATATTATTATGCTCAGAAGCTATACACAGTGAGCTTCCTTCAAGGCAAACCCTTATGCTATGTTACATATAACTGTCATGGCTACAGAAGCTACATATACCTCTCAATCATAATATAAGTTACTAAAATAGTAGCAGATTCAGCATTTTGCACAACCTCATTCATATATAGCATCATAAACATCAAATCCAAACTCATATCAATGGAGAATCCTCGACTATGATTCCTGCCCGTGCTCGCCTCCTGTTCTTCGCCTTTTTGCTGTTCTTCAGCTCACTCAACACCGTCATGAACAATCCACCATCTGCTTCTGGGATTCGAGTATCATCTGGCTCTGCTTCATTTCCCGCTCCATCCTCATTTGCTCCATCTCCTTCGCCATCTCCATTTTCATCTTCTCAATCTTCATGAACCCTTCTCCCAAGATCTGATCGAGGCAGCGATTTGGTCAACACTATCGATTGAGTTCCTCACCCGTTTACACCCTACACCGCTGCTGCCATCGCTGATCCTCTTCCCTACTCTAGGCAAACTAGACGACAGAAACTATTCGAAGAAACACCCATGTCGTGATTGGAATCCTCCATAGCTCCTCCTCCACCATTGTTTCCCCTGACATGAACTGATGAGTTTCTATCAGCAAACACCCTCATTATATACTCTTCGCTAGGTTGATTCCATTGTACTCGCTGAGATTCGAGTTCATCCCCCTGTCATGCTTCCCCATTTCCTTGTTCAAACATCAAAGCCCTTTAGCTCACCATTGAAACTGCTTCTCTTTGGTTTGAATCAATAGGGATTGGAATTCCATCAATTCTGGTTTTCATTCCAAAAGGGTTTTCCAAATGCAGAACATCACTTGCTCCTTCTTGCTGGCTGCAACATCCAAATACGAGAGGTAGCCATTTGGAACTCGAGCCCCAAAATTCTTTGGTGTGATCTCTTGATCAAAGCCAAAATTAGGGTTCGAATCTTCAATGGATTTTGTGAGTTTTGAGGGATTGAGCTTTAATTCAGAATGTTCTGATCAATCAAGGGTTTTAAACCGAAGGCATTACCGAATTGTTTGTTTATCGGGCTCTTGATTGGATCTAGCGGCGGAAACCACGGTGCCGTTCTCCATGGCATCCATGTTCTCGAAGAAGACCAATTGGAGAAGAAGCGGCCGGCGGGATAGGAATCGATCGCTGTTTTTCTCGGCGCGGTAACGCTGCCGGAGTTTCTCCATTGTGCCGGCACTGCGCGGAGGTCTTCGCCGGTGACGCGTCGGGGCAGCGGCTCACCACCGTTCTCCGCCCCGCAATCCCAGTCCGCCGTGCGGAGATACCCGCGGCGGAGCGCGTACCACCTCTCGCGGTAGGCCTCGATCAGGGCCAAAGTCTCCTCTTGCGTCCAACACGGCGCCGGAAATTTCCTCCCTGGCTTCTCCTCCACCACCACGCCGCCAAGTCATCCACGCCGGCTTCCGGCGCGGCGTCGTGTCTCCGACATCTCTCTCTCTCTCTCTCTCTTCTCTCTCTCTCTCTGTTAAAAAATCAAGTGATTACGCGAGCGGCGCACGTTAGCAACCTCGCTTCGGCGTGACTGCCTTCTGTTTAAAATAAGTGTCGCTGCGGTGGCACTAACTCCGACGCGGCGGCGTTAATGAATCAGGGCAACTGACATAGCGGCAATCCAATCCAATCCTCGCCGGAGTTGCGCGCACGTTATGCGAGTGGGGGGGTGGGGTGCGGCGTAGGATAGGGATAATTGGTTGAAATGGATCTTGGGGAAAGGGGAAAGAGAGAGTGGTTTGTTATATTGATGGGCAAGGAGGAGCAGCACAAAAAGAAGGTTGGTGTGGGAGGAGGTTGTGGTGGCCGTTGAAACACACGTCGTAAAGTGGTGCAGCACTTGGTGGTCAGATGGAGATGGAGAAGTGGCTTGAGTATACCCCATACACAATATGGACTTTTTTAAATGTTTATTGTTCGGATATATTGAACAGATCACTATAGATAGTTTAGAGCGTCACTTCAAAATAAATAAAATATTAGGGAGAAGTGTTAAATAGGTCCATGATACTATTGTCAAGTGTTCATTCTCTACCATTGAAACTAAATTAAATGCTAATTAATACATTACCTATTAAAATTTGTTTTTCAATTAGCATTTTTGCAAGTAATTGACCTTTTTTTACAGATTACCATTCAATTATAAAAAATTAATTCAAAATAATTAAAAATTATTTAAAAAAAAAAAAAAAAAGAAATCAGTCACCGCTGTCGGAGACAGCGGTGCTGTATTCTTTTTTTTTTTTTTTTTATTTTTTAAATTTTTTAATAATTAAATTGTAACCTGTAAAAAAAAACTCAATTACTGCTAAGAAATGGCTATTGAAAAAATTTATACGGTAGGTGTGGTTAATTAGCATTTAATTTAGTTCATGGGTGGGAATGAAGCCTTGACAATATACATGGCCTATTGACAACTTCTCCTAAAATTATTGTTACAGTATTACCTATTTATAGACTAATTTTATTTTTATAGAAAAAAAGTTAAATATGTCCCTAATTTCACAAAAGTCAATTAGACATTTAAATTTAAAAAAAAAAAATCGGTTAAACCCTCAAAAATGCTATTTTTAGTTAAATAAATCAAATTTATCGGTAACCAATAGGTTACCGGTAAAATTACACTATTGACTATATATTTTTTCATTGATTAGAGAAATCTTACTGAAAAACATCACCATCAACCAAATGATCGCCTTCTCCAGTGAAGGCGGCCAGTAAAGGTCATCTTCACACGGAGAAGGCGACTAGAAAATGTTGCAGGCAACAAGAAAGGTCGCCTTCTGGAAAAGACAACCAGTTTTGGTCACCTTCGCTGGAAAAATCGACCAGTTGGTCGCTTTTCACCGAAGAAAGCAACCAACTGATCGCCTTATTTTGTAGATGACGATTAGCGACGACCGAGTTGATGAAGTGCACACCCTAGATATATACTCGGATATATAATATATACTGATGAAGTACACACCCTAGAGCTGTCGACCCGACGGAGTGGGCAAAAAAAGCTCGTTCTTTAGTGGGCTTAGGTTTTTCTTGCCTGCGGACTAGGCAGGGCCCCCGCCACCTTTTTTTTTTTTTTTTTTTTTTGTTTAAGTTGTTAATTTATTACTTTGTTAACTTTTACCATTTATACACTATAAAATAATTAAAATATAACTTGTTACATAATTACTAATTTAAAATTTAAAACATTAAACAATACTCTGTAAATCTAAAGTTCATAGTTTAAAATTATAAAATAATAAACAATAATTCTAAAATTGATCAAACATTTTTAAAATATATAAGGTCAAGTTACTGACTAGTGACTAGTCACGTTAGATTTGATTGATCACATTATAAATGAATGAATTATGTGTACTATATATATATAATGTTTTGCAGTTGCTAGGAGGTGATTAATTAGTTGGGTGGTGGGTGGATGGTGACTAATGGTGGCGGGAGGAGCAGGTGGGCAGCGCAACCCCACACCCACTCCACCAATCCAACACCACACAACACACTAATTTGTCCCTTTCTCTCTCTCTCTAGCTATATATACATGCATACATACATCTCTCTCTCTCTCTCTAGCACGTTCCAATTCATGATTTATCAACCCTCCAAAGTTCAACCAGTTGGTGGTGATCCGGTAGGTGGGGTTTAGTGGGCAGTGGCACTCTACCGCTGCCCCACCCACCACTCCAAAATATACCAAACCCAACATTATATATTCATCCACTTAGGTTCACTTGCTCTCCTCTCCACTTTGTTGGGCAGTAATTAAGTGGCTCAAATATTGTTTCTTCGGAAAGTCCAATGTGGTTTTCTTGCCTTTGACTTTCTTGCCCTGCCCTAGTGCCCTCTCTTTAGCAATCATTATTATGTCCAACATGGTCCACATAACCGTGTGAGCCATACTTTCAAATAATTTTCATTTAATACATAAATAATGTAATTTAATATATTAAAAATATACATTGTATTCATAGAATTACATTATTTATATAAATATACATTCAGTACACGAATAATGTATTTTTAGTATATTAAAAATGTAGTTTGCATAGGCATAGCTCAATGGTTAGCCGTATTTAAGAGAAGAGACCAAGGTTCGAACCTCATCAGTGGTAGTGCGAGGATTATGCCCAAAGTGGACATATTCCTTGTGCGCGTGGCATTTGGCCATGTCTAAGATTAGAGATTCAACCTTTTTAAATGAAATATATTAAAAATTATATTTTTTGTTATGATTCATACAGTATGGTCCACACAATAATTTACCTCTCTTTAGCCTTTAATTAATTACATTAAGGGTCTGTTTGGAAACTCGAAAAATGACTTCTGGAAAATGACTCATTTTCCAGAAGTCATTTTCCTTTCCTGTGTTTGGCTGCACAATAGAAAACTGTCTTTTGGTGTTTGGTTCATTTTTCAGAAAATGATGGAAAATTATTTTTTGGTGTTTGGTTCATTTTTCCAGAAAATAAACAGAATGACATACTAAAACATTTTTTATTATATACCGAATATGACAATTTAAAATTACAATTACATGTTAAAAACAACATAAATACATA
>VALG01007592.1:0-21884 GCA_009835305.1 Ipomoea purpurea | reverse complement strand
AAAGTTGGTTACATATTATTAACTCATAGATTCATTATTAGAATATCATTACTTAGATCCTTAGGCCAATTTTATTCATGATGCCTACTAAAGTCGCTGTTTTAGTTTCCCATTTAATTTTGGGCATATTTTAGTCCTATATTTTACTTAGGACTTTAAAACTTATTTTAAACAAGTTATTTGGGACCTAAATTGGGTCATTAAAGTTTGGATCACGCCTTATGAGTGATATTTAATGGTTATTTAGCCATTTAGTTTTGACTTATATATGTTATTATTTAATCATAGTATTGATATAGGATTATATGCTAACATGTTCATAAATTTAATTATTACTACTACAATATTTTGTTATGGTATTCGATGGTGGTTAATAATATTTAAGTTTGATATATTTCAGTACTAATCATTTTATATCAATGTCATAAGTCACTTAGACCATTGAGTTTATAGGTCTAATTTGAGTTATTAAGTGCTATAATTATTATTTGGGTCTACTTATGAGCCTTTAAGAATTTAAGGATTAAATTGTTATTTTTGCCATTAAGAATTACAATTATTGTTTAATTGATTATATAATTTTAATCTATCAATAGTTTTTCAGGCCTTAATAATAATATTAATTTCTTTAATGATTATAGTAAGCAATATAGTTGGTATATTGCTTTTACAATGGTAATTTGATTATTACCATAATTTTAGTCTCTCAAATAGCCCGTTTGGTTCACGGAATAGGCCGGAAATGGCATACATTCAGTAATTGGCCTATTCCTTGTGGTAACCATTTCTATTACCAGGATAATATTCCTGTTAAGTCTATTACCTCAAGATAATAATAGCATCACTAGGGCGGTATTGTATTACTGAACGCTCAGGAATAGATTTTAATCTATTTTCCTTTTTTTACCTTTCTAACCTAAATTTTTGTTCTATTATAATTTATCATATTCACCACGTCGGTCGCCCACCATACCGCCGTCGCACCACAACGCACTTCGCCGGCCTACCACTCCACCACTGTCACTGCCACATCACCACTACCACTCACACCACGCCCCACAACACACCATCACCAACCTCGCCACCACCACCATTGCACCGCCGCCGTGCCGCCACCAGAACTGACACCCACAAACACCACCGCACAACTATCGCTGTCCCACACCACCTCCACACCGTCACCGTCGGGCCACCACCACCGCCACCCTCACCACTCCACCGCCACCGCCACCACCACACTCCCCCTAGCACCACCACCGCCGCCACCACCATCACCGCCACCAGCCGCCATCCGCCCGCGCCGCGCACCCAGCAACACCACGCACACACTGAACCGTCACCGTCGGCCACCACACCGCACCCCCACCTGCCACTACCACCCCCACACCACCACTATACCCCCAAGCACACCACCGCGCACACCACCATTACCCCACCGCCCACCACATCGCGCCACCACCGCCGCCGGCACCCACCACCATCGCTACATCACATATTTTTATAAGGTCATTTAATGTCCTTTTAAAACATATTTTCATCTATTCCCTTAAATCAACCAACCATGGTAATATAATTCTAAAAGGCTCTATTCCTTCCAGCGAAACCAACACATAGGATACAATTTCTATTCTTATCCTTGGCTTATGTTGCACAAGAGTAGCTTCAAGAGATTCGGAGACTAGCTTATGAGAAGGTAGAAAGAAGAAGCGTTATTTTCGGTCTTCAAAAGTAACTCTATGCATTAACCTCTACAAAAACACCTGATTTTCTAACACTTTCATTGTCCATTGATGATTCTTGAGTCTTTAATTGATGATTCTGATATAAACTGCTTAAAAAGACTTAGAATCAACCACAATCTATGGGTCGAGTGATTTTGATGCATGCATCTTTGTGATAAGCATGTTTTGAGGCTTGTTCTTATCTAGGTTTTCCCTTTTGATCCATTGACTATTCTTTTCCATATCCTTGGATTATACTAGTTCTTGGGACGCGTTCTAATATCATTTCGCTATGTCTGTATGTGTCGGATTTTGTGATTACCTCCAAAAATTCCCAATTCCGTGAAACCAAACTGTGTAAAAAGACATTATTAATTTCAAGTGATGCAATTGAGGGATAGTTTATATGATTTTGATATAACTTGACTCTGGGAGGATGAAATTCCAATCCGTCGAAGGGATATTATACTTTGTGGTTTCGGAGGATGTTCCCCCCGGAGGGATCGGCCAGGAAACCGGGGTTAATGCGGAACGGCGGGCCAGGATGTCCACCCGGCCGGGCCCCATCCGGGGTGGAAGGGTTGTACCTGGCGGTATTACGAGCATCTGACGGAAGTTAGGTGATACCGTCGGTTAACTCGCGGCCGAAGCCAACGGATGGAAGGGGTGCCTACAGTTCTATGGTGGCCTTGGTCGGGTGTTTGTTGTTCCCGTCGTGTCCGATGCAATTTTGGTAGCTCTGATGTTTTTGCGCCGCCGCTTGGCAACTTTTTGCTTTGTAAATATGTCTGAGCTAATTATGTGAGAATGTCTCACTTGATTGTTTCGACCTATGTCATCTAGAACGATAGTATACCTAAAGTGAATCCATTTTAGTTAGGCAGTCCTTTAGTTGTTGGTGGGAATCGGGTGGCTTTATGCATCCATAACTTTGTGATTCGTTGATTTATGTGAACGAGTGAGTCACATAATAATGGAGGGTTCGTTCCCGGGCAACCTTTTGTCATTGACTCTCTCATTTGATGAACATGCAATCTTATGATCCCTGTTTGCCGTTGATGCACTAGTCATGTGTTTATCGGAAACACCCGTTGTCCTTCCTTTTGAGGATTGGCGCAACTTGTGGTTGCCAAATCATGTTTGATATTGGATTGATAGATCTTTTTATTGTTAGTTGGTTGAGTTACTCTGTCCTCTCTCATGAGTGCCCAAATCTTCCCATCATTGGACTCCTCTTGATTGAGTACTGTTGGGCGGTGAGTGTGAGATGTGGGTACGTTGTACATTTGTTGGTATATATATAGTTCCTCCAGCCGTTAACCTTTAACATATTTTCTGATAAGGTCTTATTTACAGTTTAATTCACCGGTTCGTTTGATGCTTGATCTGGGCTATTGATGGTAGCCTCAACCATCCTCTAATTCGGATAATACTCATCTACCTGCAACCCAAGGTTTTGTTTTAATGTGGATTCTTTATGAATGGAGATTGCGTGGTATTGTGATCTTGGAGCTTTCCTCCAGAGTTCGGCGGGTTATGCCGGAATTGGCTGAATTTATTGTAATTAATAAAGGAACCCGCTTTCTAAGTTGTTGGCTGGGAGAAATTCGGCTTGGATATTGTTTTCAAGTGTTCTCAATGTTTTGCGGGGGGGTGACGGGCACGAGGTCCTTCCAGGGGGGGATGGAGTTGGACCCAGGACTCAGGACCACAAGCAATAAAGCCAGGGATCGACACTCGTTTAATTGTAAGAGGTAATATGAACTGAGATGAATAATATAAGTAGCGCGTGGTGCCGCCTCCAGCCAGCGATTATGGTTGGGACGTGAACTCCTTGCATTCACCTTGGAAAGTGAATTGAGAATGGTAATGCAATGACTTATGATTGGCAATGTTGCGTAAATCACGTGAACACTCCCATACCAAATTGTGTGGTAAAATGGTGAGCTGTTTGCGAACTCCTATTGGTTTAGTGTGCTTGCATTTTGTCTGACTCACCTTATGTCGACTTTGAGATTGTTGTGTGTATGTTTAGGTCTGTTGAAGAGTTGTTATGTTGTGCTCTTACTAGAAATGTATTCAATACACTCTCTTAGCTTCGTAAAATGATATATACCGCATTACTCCTTTTTGGTCTCAAATGGCTTTGATGAAATAAATAGGTGATTCGTTTAAATCCATAATGTGAAACAATGAGTATGAAATAGTGGCTCCTAACGCGGTAAATTGAGCCTCGGAATATATACGCACAATCTTTCGCTTCTGTGACCGGGTGTGTCTCAAATACACCGTTTAATTGTTGATATTACATAAGGGTTAATGGAGTGGCTTTGTGAGAGTGCCTCTAAAAGACACTGGAGTTTCCCATAGTGGTTAAAAGATAAGCGTGTTTAGTCTTTTTCTTTTCACTCTTGGTATTTTTAAGACTTTGGTTTCTAGACTTATGGCCTGTGTGCGTCTTGGTTGCGTGGTATTTATGACTTTGTCATTGATAGACTTGTTGAAGGGTAATAGTTGTTGAACCTGTAGACACATAAGTACGTTGTATAGGTGGGTGGCATAGCATCCCCCGGTTTGGTCATTGTATCTTTACCTTGCTTCCGTCTGTTGGTTTGGTACATTGTATGTGGTTAAATGATCTAATAAAGTAAGGGAAAAGAGAATATCTCCCGGGCCCCCTATTTAAACCTTTTAAATTTTGGTGTGAACAAAAGTTTGCCAAGGAGGGGATCGTTTACTAGTTGGGGATTCAGATGGCCTGTTCATACCTATGAGAGCTAATGTATTGTATGAAAGAAGTGAGTACTTTTTACAGAATGTTATGTTGGGAAATTGAGGACTATTTTAATAGAGACCCATCAAAAAGTGACTAAGCAGTTGGTAGGGACTTAAGAAACTCTTAGGACGCAGCCGGGTGAGATAGTGAGTTTTCCTTTATCGCTTGTTGTGTTTGCTTTGTTTGCTCTTGCTTAGTCTTAGCTCTCTCGCTTTAAGCATCGGGTAAGGGTGCAAGTCTCTTCGTTTCCTTGTCGTAACCGTGTGTTTTCTGTTGAATCTTGTGATGGACCTCCTCGCTATCGTGCCCGGACTCGGATACGCCCACAAATGAACAACTAGCTCAGAACCTTCAGCACCTCACGCAGACTATGCAGAACGCTGAGTAATGCGCTGCCTCCTGCACAACAACAACAACCTCCGCCACCGCTTGCTGGAAACGCGATGTTGGTTGCCAAGTTTCGAGTCACCGACCTCCCGTCTTGCCTGGGAAGAAAACCCCGTTTCTCTTAGAGGGGGGATTTGGATCTGTTCCTTGGACAAAATCTTTGCAGTGTTAGGATGCCCTGAACCGTCGCGTGGAACTAGGGATGTTCTACTTCAGTTACGAGGCGGACCTATGGTGGGTCCATGAAGGTCTAGCATGCCTTGGGAGGAACCGGGGTTTGATTGGTCAGCGTTGAAAGACAAGCTCCGGAAAGGTTTTATCCAGCGCATGTAAGAGCGGCTATATATGAGGAGTTCCTCCACTTGAAGCAAGGGACCCTGTCCATAGTGGGAGTATCATAAGCGCTTTCTTAAGTTGGCCAGATTCGCGCGCGTGTTGGTTCCCACCAAGGCTGCCAAGGTGGATAAGTTTGTAGCAGCGTTTCAACTATGAGGCAAAGAAGGCCTTGACGATGAGCAAACAAAGGATGTTCAATGAGCTATTTGAGTGCATCAGATTTGTATCGGGTTTAGTAGTTGCAAAGAGGGTCTTTTGACTCGGTCAGGAGAAAGAGGTGAAGGTTAGTGGGCAACAGAACTTCAAGAGGACAATACAGAGCTTTAGATTGGGCCAACCTTCCCACCGACTCAAGGGACGGCTAAGATGGACAATGGCGAGAAGGGAAAACCTTTCTAGATGCCAGAGATGTGGTAGGAACCACATTGGAATGGACTGACTTCCAAGGGAATTCGTTGCTTTGTTTCAAGTTGGGGAAGAGAGGTCACAAGGCCTTCGAGTGCAACCTCCAGTCGGATCAAGGAGCTCCACAGTCTAGTGCAAGGCATGCACCGTCGGGGACAGACAGGAAATGGGTTTAACCGTGGTTTTACGGGAATGTGACAATCGGGAGGAGCGGTCTCAAGGCCAAGGTGTACGTGATGAGCTGATCGCTCAGGCTGAAGCCTGAGGGTTTGACCGAGGATGAAGCTGCAAGTACCGTTCTTCAACCAAACCTTTTTGTCTTTGAGTTGTACCCTTTTTTCGTGTCCCTTCTTTATTGCATCTTTTCTTTTTGGGTAAACATTAATTAGGAGAGTTTAGTTGCTTCGTTTAAGTTGGCAAACCTTAGTTTAAAAACCCTAGAACCAAAAGATTTAAATTTTTTAAATGTGTAAACCTAAAGCCTTTTCTTCACCTAAAACCTAGACTTGGTTAATTTTTTTGGGAAAATCTTTAAGTGGTAGAGCTTAAAACTCTAAGAAACCTTAATTTTGTAATTAGGGAACTTCAAACCTGGGTGTTTAAGTTTTCCAACCCAACCCTGAAAATCATCATAGGCTTAGTCTGTGATTCTTAAACTTTTTTCTTCTTTAATTCCTCTTATCTATTACTTTCAAACCCTTAACTAAAATCAACCCAAATTAAACTAATCCTTTTTCCCCATCTTTTCCCAAAATCCCTCATCTCTCTTTCTCTTTCCTCTCTACTCTTATCAGCCACCCCTCCCCCCCAAGCCAGCACTATCATCGACCCCATCGACCGCCAACTGTCGCCGCACCACCTCGGCGGAAAGTCGACCGCCCGCCGGATTCAGCCTATCGCCGTCGCTGATCACCCTCGCTGCAGCAACGCAGGGAAAGCAGCCCGAGAAAAGGGAAAAAGAAAAGAGAAAAAAGAAGAAGAAAAAGAAGGAGTTTTTGGTCTACCTCACCTTGGGTTTCTTGCACCATGCCTAGAAGGTCAAAAACCATCAAGAGGGTGGAATGGGTGGATGCCCATTACTCAATTTTGGAAGGTAAAGCATTTGAACCCGAATCTTTTTCAAGTTCCATTTTAGATGTGCTTAAATTTCAAGATTTTTTGGATGAGTTTTTGTTGCTCAAAAGTGAGACATACCCGGATTTGGTAAAAGAATTTTATCTTCACATGAATGTGACCAAGGATGGAGGAAAATTGGAAATCACCTCCAAGGTGAGGGGTGTAAAGATTTCTTTGAATGATAACCTGCTGACCAAACTCCTGAATTTGACCACCACTGGGTCTCGGAGTATTGCAGAGATTCTTGGGTTAGTATCGAAGAGTTGGGTTACCAAGACTATTTGGAGTATCTTTGGGGAGAACCAGTGGTTTTACCCAAGCCACGAGGCTAGAAAAGAAGTGGCTAACCGGGGAACAAAAGATTCTGATAATGCTTGTTACAGATTGTCTGTTACCCAACAATAACAAGAGCAATCTTTTGGGAAATTTGGAATGTGCGTTTGCTTATTTCTTGAAGCAAAAAGTGAAGTTTAATCTGCCAGCTCTCATGCTTCAACACATGTATTATTGTGTAGATCATAACCGTAAAAGCCTACCATACGGTATGATTCTAAGTTTGATTTTCAAGAAGAAAGGGGTGAAAGTTGAAGGGTCTTTTGCCAAGGCCATTGGCAAAATGGTGTTGGATGCTGTGAATCTTCGGAGCTGTAATCTATTTCAGGTGGAGGATAACGAATACATCACCTTGGAGGAGGTAGCAAAGAAATCCCCATCGAAAAGGAGCCTTTTTACAGACCAGTTAGGGATTCCTGTCAAGAAGTTAAAGCAGACTGTTCAAGATTTGGGAAGGAGACGAGGAAGAGGAAGAAGTGGAGGAAAGTGATTCCGAGAGTGAGGAGAACCGCCAAAAGAAGGAAGTGAGGACCAAGAAGGAGAACGACTCCATGACACACGATAAACGTGTGGTAGCCCTCCCGCGACAACAGAACCGGATGATCGAAGAAGGTTTCTCGTTTATGAAGGCTGAGTTCGTGACTGTGAATCAGAGGTTGACCGCGCTGGAAGCCAGTTCTAGCCGGGATGGAGCCGGAGAAGACCTTGAGTCTGATGAAGAAGCTGAAGAGGATCGGAGGACGACTCGTCCCAAGCCGAGGAGTGAGGTAATCATTTCTAGCCTTTGTATTGCCTTGTGTGTTATCTCTAGCGGTAGTTGTTGATAGCTGTGGGTGTAAGATAGATTGTTTGTAAGATGTGCTAAGTTTGGTTGTTAGTTTAGGCCTTAGTTCCGTGAGTGTGTTTTAAATTTTGTAAGAGTTGATTGGTGAGAGCTCGTTGCCTTCAAGCATTGTTATCTTTCACTGCTATTCATGTCACATTTTGTTCATTGTTATGCTTTTTGACAAACCTTGACGCACACATCCTTCGGGGACGAAGCTTATAGTTAGGGGAGAGGATGTGACACCCCGAAAATCATATCCTTTAAATAGGATTAATTGAGTGATTATCCTATGTCATCCTTGTTGACTTTCTAATCAATTTCCTAAATTGATAGTCGGAGGACCCAAATTGACCAATTACTTGGTCAATTGATTTAAGTCAAAAAGGAGTACCTTTAGCATTGATGGTTGTACCTAACTCTTTGGAGTTTTCCTAAGCCTTTCTAGGGAAAATAAGGGTATGATGGTCTTTTCTCCTTGCTTGGTCTTGAAGCCTTACCCTATCAAACCTAAATTTCATTTCCCCACTTTGGCAAGATAACTTTTCTCTCCCTTCTCTCTAAGAAAACTTGGCTTATTCCCAAGCCAGAAAGATCTCATCCAACCTTGCTAGGAATCATTCCAAGATTCCACCTTTCCAACCTCCCAAGCTTGAGGAAGGGTAAGATCTATGATTAGTTGGTGTTTTTAGTTGTTTTTACCTAGTCTTTATCTAATATTAGTGTTTTCTTGTGGTTTGGTTGTGTAAGAAGATTTGGTTGAAGATGAGCGTCAAGGAGAAGCTTAGGAGGGTAGAAAGGAAGAGTTTTTTTTTTGTCTTCAAAGGTAACTCATGCTATACAAAACTTATTTTCTACTTGCTATTGATGATTCTTGACTTCTATTGACGATTCTTGATATTGTGAGTGATTTGATGCATGATCTTGTGGTAATGCATGTTTAGAGCTCGTATCTAAGGTTTCTTGAATGCTATCTTTTGATCTATTCTTGGGTTCAAGTCATTTCCTTGTTGTATGTGAGATTTGGGGTGTTTTGGACTTGAACTTGACCTTGGGGATGAAATTTCCCCATAGGGAATTAATTGTGGTTCGGGATGTTCCCTGCGGGCGGAACGGCGGGCAGATGTTCACCCACCGCCCCACCCGCGGTGGAAGGTTATACCTGGCGGGTAGGACCACGGGTAGGGACCCACCCGTGGTTCCACCCGCATGGTACACTGTGGTGGCCTTGTCGGGTGTTGTTTTCCCGTGGTTCCATCCTTTGGTATATGATGTTTTGACCTCCTTTTGTTGGATTGTTGAGCTTTTGTGCATCTCCTTGATGTTCCGTATGTCTAGAACGATGTCCTAAGTATCCATGTTAGGATTTGGTGTCTTGAATCGTGCTTATGGTCCAACTTTGTGATTCGTTGGATTTATGTGAGTCTTTGAGTTCGTGGAAACATTTTGGTTTACCCGTTTGATGAACATGCTAGATATGTTGTCGTTGATGCTAGTATGTGTTGTTTGTCCATTCCTTTGAGGATATGTTGATATTGGATTGAAATCCATTGTTGTTGTTGAGTATTGTTTCATGTCTATCATTGAAACCTATTGATTGATGTCTATGATGTGATCTTGTACATTTGGTGTACCCGTTGTTGATGCTTGATTGGGCTATTGATGAGCTTCAATCCTCTTGATGATGACGATGTGTGATTATGAATGAGATTGGTGGTATTGTGACTTGAGCTTTGCTTATGAGTTCGACGGTATGTGACTATGATATTTAATGGTACCCTCATGTACTGAGAGTTCGGCGGTATTGTTTGGCGGCAGTTTGGCGGGGGACGACGGTCCCAGGAGGGATAAGGTTAGACTCAGAAGTACAGGGTGGCACTCGGAGATACAGGTTGGAACTGAGATAAGGCCGGGTGTAGCCATAAGGGTGGTACTAAGGCATAAGGTTGGAATGTGAAACTTGTCATTGGGTGAATTGTGGTATGCATTGCTTATGAGCATGTCTATCGGGAACTCTACCATGTTGATCGTAGGTTGCGTCTATTGTTGAGTATGTTGCTTGTTGTCCTTATTGATTGTGGATTGTTGTTGATGTTTGGTCTTTGTTAAGAGTGTTATTTTGTGTCTCTTGATGTTCTCTCTCTGGGCTTTAAAATGATATATATTGTATTCCTTTGTCTCAAATGGCTTTGAATATATCTATATATTATGATACTTAACGCGTAATTGTGGGTTACCCGCATCTTTCGCTGACGGGTGTTATCCCTATGTTTTAACAAGTTATGAGTAGCTTGGAGAGCGTGCTAGAGGACCTTAGATAGCGTAGTTCTTGCTTTCCTTGGTTTAAGACTTGTTTAGAATTATGGCCTGTGTGCCTTGTTCTTATGACTTTGTTCATGGATAGACTTGTAGACTTAGCATGTGCACTTATAGTTGTATATGTGTGACATAGTATCCTCCGTTTGTAGTTTTATGGCTCTGCTTGTTTATGATGGATGCTTAGTTAATATCTCTTATTTAAGATTTAAATTTTGTAAAATCGGCTGTTACATTGTCAATTAATATTTAATTGAGAAAACAGTAAAATAAGCTATTAAATTTTATATTAAAGAAATTAGTCTTCTTAACTTTAAAAAGTTATAATTATACAAACAAATTGATATTTTTGTGCATTTGGTCGGACCCAATAAACAAGTTATCATAAATTAATTGGTTTAAGACTTTACTTAAAAATCCATATTCAAAAAAAAAAAAAAGACTTTACTAAAAATCGGTTGAAAAATATGGTTACTAAAAATCAGAAGTTATTTAAAGTTCTAACCCAATTAAAGCGGTTGAAATTTGAAAAATAATAAAAGAAAAATATGAATAGACAAAAATGTCCCTACTAAAAATAGAAAAGTCTGGGATGTTGAATGGAAAAATGATAGTCTGGGACTAAATTTGGAATTGCCACCAAAGACACGGGACCTCTAGTGGAATTAACTGTAATTAGTAATTAGGATTTTAGCCGTCCAAACTGATGACCGGGGACCATCGAAGGGTCGTCAGTCGCCTTCTTCTTATTGAGTTAATTATCGAAATGATCCCTAGACTATAGCGAAATTATCAATTTGATCATTGATTTATATTTTTTGTCTAATTAAGTCCCTCAACTTTAAAAATCTTAACCAATTTGGTCTTCCGTTTGTTTAGCCGTCAGACATCCGTTTACTCGGGACCAAGTTGGTAATTTTGCTATAGTCAAGGGACCATTTTGGTCATCTCATGCAAAATTTCCTCTCTTATTAAATAGAAGAGTTAATTACCGAAATGACTCATTGACTATAGCGAAATTACCAATTTGGTTCCGAGTAAGCGGACGTCTGACGGCTAAACAAATGGATGACCAAATTGATTGAAATTTTTAAAGTTGAGAGACTTAATTAGGCAAAAAAAAATAGTCAATGATCAAATTGATAATTTCGTTATAGTCAATGAACCATTTCGATACTTAACTCTTTATTTTTTTGAAGTGTATAGATTTAATCAATTATTTATATAAAATTTAATATTTATTTTTACTATTTTCTCTATTTAATAATTTTATCTATAAGTAGCAATATTGATGTCACTAACATCATGTTTGGTTCACGGAACAAATTTTAAGGGAATAGCAAACGTCATATACATTCATCACAAAAATAACCATATAAAAAATAAATTTAGAAAATATCAAAAAGATGTGTACAGTTGATTGAGAATGGTGTGTTCTCAACATATTTGAAGTTTAATTAAGGATAAAGTAGTAAATAAGAAAGTTAGTCTATTCCTGAGAACTCAGAAATAGGTTAATACAAAGGAGAGTCTAATAATAGCTATTTCCTTTGTAAGGGTAATAGTTCATTCCCGAGAATAGAAATCATTATCAAACAAAGGAATATACCTATTTTTAAAATACTATTCATTCCAGACCTATTTCACGAATCAAATATACGGTAAGTCTGTCATCATATTACCCTTTATTTTTTTTTTACCTAATAATAGGATTGTTTATTACCTACTATGCTCACCAGAACAACAATTGTTATCAAATCCAATTCCACTCATTATCACCCTCTATTATATTGCAAACCAGTTATTACCATTCAATCTATACATTCAATATAAATTACCATTGTATAACATCTCCCACTTACAGTGTATACCACAAATAACTAAGGGATTAAATTTACAACATCATCATAACTAGGGATTAAAAATATCGTTTTCACACTTCTTTAAAAAAAATCATTTACACAAACACAAATGTTGACAAACAATGTCGAAATCTCAATAATAATCCTACGTAAATATTATTAATTTCTTGAAAAACTGGAAATATCTGGGGAAGAAAGCAACGGGGTCGAAAGGAAGAGAGGTGAGGATTTTAGTGCGAGTCAAGCGAACAACTTTTTCCTTAAAACCTTGTTTGTTACCTTCCGAAAGTGTTAGGAGCGTTGTAGCCTAGGTTTCCCAGGATAAAACGTACTACAGTTTGTTGTTTGAGCACCCAAACAAGAGAACCTGACGAACAAGAGCAATGGTAGAACAACACGTTGGCTAAGAAAGGAGTATGAGCAGAGTTTCGAGAGAGAAAACACAATTTTCTTATTGTTCTTGTACAAAAAATCGGATGCCCTACTATCAACTTATATAGGAGAAGGTGGTGTAAATAGAATTCATTCTTGGCATTAAAACTCAGGTCTAAAACATGTTTGTAACCTTCATAACTGTCATTTAACATGGAGATTAATTCTGAAATTCAAAAATTGGAATTAATTTCGTAACAGATGAATTAATCCTCCAAACGGTCAGTCGAACGGTACAAGCAACTTATCCGGAACCTGTTTGTAACCTTCAAAATTATCCTCCAAACGGTCGCAACTTATCCGGAACCTGTTTGTAACCTTCAAAATTGACCATTTAACATGAAGATTAATTCCGTAACAGCTAAATTAATCCTCCAAACGGTCAGTTGAACGGTACACAGGTGCCGACGTACACGAGTCTGCCTATGCATGAGAGAGAATCTCTATGCTATACAATTTAATAAGCTTTAGAAAGGCTCTTGTATAAATAGTGGTGCAAACCCACTTCCCAAATCAATGTGGGACAAAAATCGCAAATTATGCCGTGCAACTGTGTGCACAATGCATGGTGCACATGGTTGCAAAAACGACATCGTTTTGATTAAAAACGATGCGTTCGACTTTAAAAAACAAAATCAGTTTCGATTGCCGTTAAGAATGTTATGTTGTGCATAATTTGAACTATATATCCAGAATTAATGAACTATATATCCAAAATGAATGAACTATATATCCAGAATGAATGAACTATATATCCAGAATGGATGAACTATATATTCAGAATGATGAACTATATAGTTCAAATTATGCACAACATAACCCCGTTAACGGCAATCGAAACTGCATTTTTTTTAAAGTCAGACGTCAAAACGACGTCGTTTTTGCAACCGTGTGCACCATGCATGGTGCACACGGTTGCACAACATAACGCTCCGACAAAAGCTACTTCAAAACCTTTTCCCTTTATTTTTCAACTCAAATGAGTGTACAAATGAAGATAAACAAATTAATGTCCAAATATTAATGTCATAAATAAAGGGAAAGGCCAAAATTAATTAATGTCATCCCTTGTTTGATTTAATTTTGTTGGATATTAAAGATATGTTGAGTTTGTTTACTTATGTATTTATCTCTTTTGTTAAGGAATTTGCGAATTGGAAACTCCATTTATTAACTCGGGAGTCTATTTCTAAGTCAGATTGCGAGGACTGGTCTTCACACCCTACTCCTTCCTTTTGTAATGTCTTGATGGGGGATATTAATTAATTGACGAAGTGTTTTATTTTCAAAAAAAAAAAAAAGGGGGGGGGGGGCTCCATTAACAAGATTTAAACTTGAACTACAAATTATTGATTTTTTTTTTTTTAGCATTACTGACTTTGTTACAATGCAGTATTTGTTCGTAACTGCTTTCTCAAAAGCATAAAGAGTCAATATCGCATCTATTGAAGCTCGAACCCACAACTTTCTATATTGGAGAATAACTTGGTGTCACTAGACTACAAATTATTGATACAAATTATTGATTTAGTATGTAAATTTGTGAAATGAGAAGTCTTCACCATAATAGTTTTGTGGCATGCTGCCTTCAGTGTGACGCCGATATTACATCAGATTCAGTAGGAATTGGTTAATTCTTAACCGGACCCAACGTAACGGCGCGGCGACATAATGTCTTCTTATATATTTACATTACTTTTTTTTTTTTTTGAGTATTATTGGTTCTGTTATAATGTAGTATTTGTTTATATATACTTTTTTCAACTTATTGAAGTATTAAAAATCAATACCGGCCCCACTTCATGTCACTACACCACAAAGTCATTGATGTATATTTACATTACTTAGTTATAATAATGTTTGACAAAAAATAATAATAATAATCTTCGAAAAGGGGTGTATTATATATGAGAAGTGATGCATCATCTAAGTTCATTCATAGTTTTCTTGTGAATTTTAAGAATTTTTTTTAAAATGATTTTCCAAATTAATAAGAAATTTAGCTTAGTGATGTGGCTTAATGTGATTACTTCACAATGTGATTTGTTAATTTACGAATATTTGAATAGATAATGAATGTAAATGCAATTGCAAATTAAAATGTTACGTAGGCTAGAGTCTTTATATCATTTTTTTTACAAAGTACTATTTGATGTGGTTTCACCATATTTACTCATTCAATAATAAAATTTGTTCAATCAGTGCTTTATTTAGTGTTGTTGGAGTTTACGTTCAACCGTGTGTAGAAGCTTTAAAATTTTCAATTGTCCCATATTGCTTTCACAAGGAAGCTTTTCTTCCCTTTTATTCAATAATCCATTTGGAACCTTTGAATTATTATGGAGGGAAAAGTAAGGGGAACTTAACATGTGCGTCGTTGCTATTGCAGCTTGCTCAATTAGCATGTTTGTCATGGTGTGGGGGCACATTTTGCGCGCCTTTTCCATTCCCATCGACCAATTGCGCTATTTGTTCTTGTGGCTGCTTCCCCTCAGTTCTAAACACACCATCAATTCATTCATCTATTCCTCTCTCTTCTCTTCTATCTGAGCTTTGCGAGTTGGGTTCGAACTGCGTTTTAGACGTGCTTCTAAACGCAGCATATCTGTGTTAACCAGTCGAAAGCTACTGGGTTCAAAGACTTACGTAGTCTCCGGCAAATTGCTTTTAAGGTATTGTTTAGTACACGTCGCAGATTCTCTTCTCCCTATTACTCAGCTCACAACAAAGTAGTCAAAAGCTACAACATTTTCTGCAATTTACCAACAGTTGAAAGCAATTTATACAGAAAAGTATCGAACTTCGTCTCTATACTTGCTACTGACCTCGCCAAACTCGAACCACTTAACAGTCTCAATTATCGTCAGTGGTCCGTTAAGATGATGATCTATGTCGAAGCTGTTGAGCTCGATTACGTTCTGGCAGTTCATACCCTCAGTCCTATGATTTTATATGAGCCCGGTCAAACTAAGACTGTTGAGTCCTCCCAACCTGAACAACAAGATGACACCCCAGACCCAAAAACACATGATCGGAAAACATCGACATCTGTGTCAGCTGATAAGTCTCAAGAAGTTCGTACCAAGTACGAAAGGGATAACAAATTTGTTTGTGGTACGCTTCTGCATCATCTTACTACTTCGAAGATCTTATCGAACGTTTGGATCCATTCTTCGAGTGTCGCGGGGTCTTCTTCCCCAGTGAAGATAGGGGGTGATGGTTCGACACTTGGCGAGCTACATCGTGGTTCTCGTTCGATGGCGGACGGTTGTTGTTGTTAAAGAGGTTGTTACTCAGTGCCTGGGCGATCTAAGTTAATTGATGCAAGTTCTGAGCCAACTGTTCGTTAGTCGGCGTCTCAGGGGTCCTTACACAGTTTCTTGGTGGTGCCATCCTAGATTCTACAGGATTAACATCAGTTATAGATGTGGATCAGGAACAAACACCCTTACCTGGTGTTTTAACTACAAGATAAAAGCTAGACAGAGAGCGAAGATACGAAAACTTTAACAGAAAGCATAAATAAACTCAGAATCTCACCGCGCGTCCTAAGATTCGTGCATCCTAAGTACTTAAGCACCTAGAGTTCAAACCAAACATCTTAAAGTCTTAACCTAGAGGCATTAACTTAGGGTCGAACTTAGGCTCTGATACCAACTGTAACACCCTTGATTTTCAGCATATTTTAAAATCATTAAAGCTTACGAAATAAGAACAAGTCTATCATTAATACCCAAATAAGCGGAAGCTAAACATATTAGTGTAGGGGTGCTATGCCACATCTAGGCTAGAGAACCTAGATGCACAGGCTACTAACTAACTAACTAATCATAATCCATAAACAATATCTGAATACAAAAGTGGCTCATAAGCCATCAACTAAAGCTAACTATTGTCTAAACTAGGAACCGCAGCTCCGACTAGCGCGCTCACGAGCCAACTAATTTGTACCTGAAAAACATGCGGTGTACCAACCATTAGCGAATAATGCTAAGTAACCCACTCCCACCCGTTGAGTACAATAAGTATAAATATAGAAAAACCATTTTGAGACTTGAGAATACGTAAATATAGTCCTAACGACTCTAGCTTTAAAATCAAGATCATGACTCAACAAGGGCACACACACAACGGTATAATCAGACTCAAGGCATAACAGTACTAATGACACTATAGGACCATAATAAGACACAAGCATGCAAACCAGGACTACACGACATGACCACAAGATACGACAACAACAACAACAACAACAACAAGAAGCAATAACAACACACACGTCCGTGTTCTAACCTTATACCAAGTTCCAACCTTTGCTCCTCTCCATCCTTATATCAATTCCAACTTGTACTTCCAAGCCACCCTATACACCACCAACCTTATCCCTCCGGAGTAACGCTCCCCGCCTATCCAACCGCCGATCAAAGCACGCTCAGTGCATCAAAGGTACTGCAACACCATATCAAAATACAAATTGCACCGCAACGCAATATCAAATGCACACTTAGTGCATCAAACCACCAATCAATTTTCTATCGCCAATCTCATATCTTTTCATCACCATGGATAATAACAACAACAATCAATACTCAAAACAACAACTTCAACAAGGAGTAATCAAGGGAAGGGCACCACATACGTACCGACTCTTATCAACAAGTGACACTAACACAACCACATGACTCATGGGGGACAACCTAAACATTACTTACAATGACAACAAGACAACCACAAGACTCATAGGGGATATTACAACTCATACTTTGAACCTACGGGATACCAACTTAGACCACATGCATTAATAAGAATCACAAATCCTACTACATACGGTGCTCAAGGCATCAAACTGGACTCAGATACATCAAACGAGACACAACGGGGTACGGGGAAAAGTCCCATAGGGATCAACAACACACCACACCACCCATACCAGCGGGCTGTGACAACCCAAAATTTATTTTATAAATCCAGTTTTAAGAAAATCCGAAATAGCCAATTTTCACTCCATAAAAATTTTTGCACTGTAATCGATGTTGAATAAATTATTCTGAGCCACTTTAAATTAAATTCAACACCAAGACTTGATTTAATTCCAACTTCCTAAAACTTCGAGTACATTGCGTGCCAAGTTTTGAACTGAGAAATCTATCTGAGTGAAATCGGGAGAATTCTGAGAGGCTTAAACCAAGTGTTCATCTAGAAATCATTTTGGGAAAATTCCCTTTTCAACCCCAAACTATTTAAAATAGCAATTCTAGCCTTGGTTCATGGTGCATGGTGGACCACTCTACTCCAAAACTTGTCTGATAACATCTTTTAGCTAAACCTTTTTACATTTTTGCAATCCACCAATCATAGGACATCATCCTAGGGTTTTGTGCTACTATATATATTGAACCATTATCAGACTTTGCCTCTTATTTCCACCTTGGTTTCCCTCCCCTACAAGAGCACCAAGCCTTTCACAGTAAGCTTCCATCTTCCATTTCCTTTTAGTTTCATCCCTTCTCTGAGGTTCTAGGTTTAAGTTAGTTTTGTGGTTTGTTTTGGATGTTTAGGAGGTGAAGAAGGTTGTAGCTAGTTAAGGAAGAATGTGGAATCCAAGCTAGAAGAAGAGAAAGCTTCAAAGGTATAACCCATGGACTCCCAAAGCTATTTTCAAGACTCTGTGAAGTCTTTTGATGAGTAGAAATGCTAGATATTTGAAGTATTTAAGATAATAAGTGATCTATTATTTATCTATGATGTGTTGTTGATGATTTGGGATGAGTAAGAAATGCCTGAGTTATTTTGCAGATGAGAAGAAGGCATTTGGTGCACAGACGGTGTGCACCAGTAGGCGTAACGGCTCCAGCAAATGGCCCACCAGGGGGATTGTTGGTTAGGACCGTGGCCAACTGGGCCTAGGGAACGGCCCTAGAAGAGGGTTGTTGCCTAGACCCGGCTTTTAGGCGGTCTGAGGGGCGGGCCTAGTTGAGCCCCGCCCCAAGCTCTGTTGAGAAGCTCCTGTGCAGTGGCCAGGCCTTTGTGGCTCAGCTACGTGTCATTTCGGACGGGGTGTCGTGGGGCCCTTGTGGCTCGGTACCTTGGGGTCGTCTTAACCGCACGTTTTGGCTTTGATTTCATTGAGTTTGGAGAATATTTGAGCCTTTTATGATAGTTTTGTGATGATAATTGTAGTAGAAGCATGCTCAGTAAATGAAAATGAGAAGTATCAGACTGTTTTATTTAATTGTTGAGCTTGTCATCTTTTGATTGTTAAGTACAGAAACATGAACATTATTTGATGAGTTTTGTTAGAAAAGCATGCCTAAATTGCCTTTTATGGCTTATTAAGATTGTTGCTAAGTTTCTAAGCATGAAAGTATACAGAGCATGTCCAACTTGAAAGTTAAAATTACAGTAAATGAGTTCTTTGAAGCATTTTGAGTTCCAATAGCATGTTGAGTACTTGCTAAGTGTTTATTGAGAAGATTTGTTAAGTTATGAATTCAAGCATGAATTATTGGATTGTTGAGTTTCACAGTGAATAGAAGTTAGAAGCATATTTTACAGTAAATGGCATTATTGAGCATATCATGTTTTAAAAAGTGCATAAGTGGCCAATATGAGCCTAAGTATTATTTTTATAAAAACTCATATCCATTTTTTTGGAGAGTCTTTATATTGTCAGTTGAGAATGAGTTGAGGAGTTATGTGCTTACTTGCATAAGAAAAGTGTTGCATAATTGAGATGCATGAGTGATATTATATATATCTATTGTGAGGAAAACCTTGTTTTAGAGGACCCGTTTGAACTCTGTCCTTTTGGAGTAAAAGAGAAAGCAACTGACATTGCGATCTGATATCATGTAACGCGGCGTATTCCCACGTTACGAGGTTGGAAACTGCTCGCCAGGCTTGGAATCCTGGTCAGGGGGTGTGCACACTGATAGTTCGATACCTGATTCCACTGAGTATGAGTATTGGAACCACGAGATTGGTTCTGTGGGCGAGATGAAAAGATTGGTCGGCTAGACGTCGTGCCCAATTGGGTTCATTCATATATTATGGTGAAAGCCCGGCCTCGCCCACGAGGGAGAGAGGATGACCGGCGAGAAGAAACAACGCCTCGACAAACATCTTTGCCTTCCGAGATATCTCCGAGGCTGAGAAATGTTGCTTTGCCGGAGAGTCTGGAATTGGCCGAGCAATGCGGGAGACACCAGGGCTCTCGAGTGGATGACGCAAGAGTCTCATTGATTGAAGCCATTACGTCGCGAGCAGTTTTTTCCGCCAACCGTGAGCGGCATGACCTCGTCGGAGAGTGACGAGATTAGATTTAGAGAGAGGATCGATTGATCCTGTTGAATCCAGGCGGCGTGCGCCGATTCTCGACCGTCGATCCAGTAGCAGTGGTCCCTGGAATCACCTGGTTGCGTGCCAGCGGAATATCATCGCCAGAGGGACTAAAGGAGAACCATCGTCGTATTGAATGCGTACATATAACACCCTGCCCATGCAAAAGAATGGAACAGATCTGTATCTGCAAGAGGATAGTAAAGTTTTCAGTTGTAAATTAATTTTTAATCGGATGACGTTAATGATGCGCTATAACGATTCAAGGATTTGTTAAAGCATGTGCGCTAAGGGGATGCGTGGTTAGGTCTGTCTACCAGATAAACGAAAAATTAACAGGAGGAGTTCGTTTGACATAGTATCGTGAAGGGGGAGAGAATAAAAGATATGATCATCAAGCCGACCTAACGTAAACGGAGTGCGCCAGCACTGAGCGAGAATAATCAATTCTCATTCATCAGGATTAAAGGGTTACAACTCCAGAGACCCTATAGGGATTTTGGTGAATAACCTAAAGCAGCCCGACATGTGAAAAGTCATAACCCACTAAAAGCTCCTATACAATTAGACTAGATAACCGATTAAATAACAGCCACAAAACATGCTAAACTTAATCATTAAAGCTGGCGGAATTAATTAAGTGTGTAGGCTTAAAAATTTTATGCAAAACCTCATTACACCAACTACATATTTAAATTATTATCAATACACAATATATATATTAGGCAATAGAAATAGGGATATTAACATAACATAGTAGATGATAATTAATCTATTAAGCCAGCCAAGCGGAATAAAACTAACTCCGTCGTAGCAAAATCGAATATTATTATAAGCTTGGATACAAATATACGCCGGACGGTGATGGCTTCAATACCAAACGACTCGGAGTTGAAGTCGTATAGGTAATCCTGCGTTTAAGAACGCCCGGTGGCCCGCCTCCTCTAGAGAATCTATCGACCTGTAGGCCCGAAGTTGCTATCCGTGCACCATATAGTCAGAGGATCTGGTTTTATTCCCTAGTACGTCATAACGACGAGTTCTACCCGCACAAAATTATTAGGGCCGGTATACTATTTATAGAGCTTTGAGAGCTTGAGATATATTTTTCGCAGAATAGTAAAGTATAATAGATAGGTATGCTATTGTGTAAATGAGCCATACTATATTAGTCGATATTAGCTTTATGCTTGTAGATATGTGGAAATAATAGTGTGTATCTGTCATTATAATATAATTTTGATTTCAAATGCGGTTGGTGCTTACCAGGTGTAGTTGTTGAACGAGGTACAGGACGAGGAGAAGCATTTAGAGCTATATAAAACATAATAGCGTGCCAAGATATAAGAGATAAAAATATATCGATATGGTATAATTTTTTGTTATATTTTTTGCATTTTGTATCATCTTATAGAGGTGAATCCATTAGAGTATTTATTGTGCTTAAGTGCTTGCGTAGATTTGTGCGCTTAAGTTGAGTAGTTTGTGTAGGAGACGGTGAGAGGTTGCGTGGTGGTGGTGTTGTAAATATTAGGATAAGTTGTGTTTTTGTGGCATATAAAATGTAGAGTAGAATGTATGAAACTACTATGTGCTGTTCAATTCCTGAAGCTATAAGGTAAGTTCAGAATCCTGATGTATATAGGAAAATGCGTGGATTTTCGGACTTCTTTTAAAGAGTTAGCCATGAAAATATGTACTGTTATTCTAAGCTGCTTGTGTGTTTGTCATGTTTTTTTTTTTTTTTTTTTTTTTAATTTCATATTTGTCATCATCATTTTAATTCATCAAATCATAAGGTTAGAAACATATGCAATTTAAATTCTCTGTGTGAGATTTCCATGCTCACTAAACAACCACCGCCAACCTTGAGAACCGCCCTACAAGTTTCAGGGCAATTCACTGGTTAAATGAAACGTTTATTTTGACCCATGAAAAATGTTCGGCGTAAGCAGTTTCAATTATCAGCTTCATCATTTTATCGCACGGTGACAGGAAGTTTAACCCGTTGGTTTGTATATTCCTTAATGGTGCCCATT
>VALG01007582.1:0-20388 GCA_009835305.1 Ipomoea purpurea | reverse complement strand
GGCGATGGATACCCAATAACCGCCTTAGTTGCGATAGTACAGCGGTTCAAGATAGTAACTATTAATATAATCCATCGACGCATCTGCAAAGGCCAAGCACATTGCTCTTATAACACATGTTCAATGACATGTAAGATACAATTCCCTATATAGCCTACTATTATCAGAGCAAAAATAGAAATAGATTATGAAACATCAATAATTTTTAGTTGAAAATATGGCAAAACCCCGACATTTCCCTCAAACACTTAATGATTTTGAATATATCACACTCGAAGATAAGACGCAATCGCATGACTTACCTATCATTCGCCCTTGGCATATTTTCGCCACTATGCTAGAGCTCAATCTAGCATTAGTCGTCAATTATTAGTTTTTTTGCCTAAAATGTATATTAATTCTTGTAAGTCACGCGGAAGGATACACACATGATCTTGCACATTGACAACAAATTTCAAATAAATGTGTCTCCATTTGGCGAAGCTGAGAGAACTTTTTTAATTTCCATGCATTGCGAAATAACCATTTTGCACAAATAACTCAACAATGGTGTATAAATATTGCCTGCAACATAATGCCCTACGTCTATAATTTGCCTATTAGGGGACCAAATCAATCTCACACTCTGAGTGAATCATACTTTCCAATTCATAACTCCCTCCATTTTCGGCCAATAACCAAGTTATTCATATTCAGTGAAATGGCTTAATCCCATTATGTAGAAAGGATCTCTAAAATTAACAGCCCACTGTGATGCAATCCCTCCGTGGGAGGCGATCCTAGAAATCAGTCAGAAATTTGGTGATCGCAATTCCCAGGTTATTTTTACGATACGGATTGTTGGTAGATGCAGATCGATTCTCCTGCTACATGGGTCAGCCATGTCGCACACTCTTGGGGTGTATAAGTGTGTATGGGCAATCCTAACGGATTGGGATTCCTCTGCGATGCCAGGGATGTCCGGTCCCCCTTGATAATAGAGATGTAATATGTTGCATTAATGTCCAGAAGCTTCCCTCACACGACCATAATACCGAGTTACCCTGAACAGGAACCCTTTACATAGCTGCGGCAACTTAATACCTTTATTTAGCCTACTCTATCAGAAAGACACTTGTGCAATTTCCCTATGCCTGAGAAAAAGTCCTTATCCAACCAAAAGAGTCCTATGTCGGGTAACCTTTGGCTTTATTAATATAGGTTTTCTTGCTCTCCACCGAACAGTGTCGGCGGCTTTGGTTGAAAACGCCATCCATGTTTTTCCCCATGACACTCTCGCAATATTAGAAATGCCAGAGTGTTAGATTCTCTCTTATAAAATCGAAGACCTCCTGATTAATTTTTCTTAAGCGGATAGCATTACTTTATGATTCCCAAGCTTTCCAATGATTTTTATTCCTCCCCTGTTTCCAGATCCCACCATCTCACCAAGTTTTCATTTGGGGTCCTCGCATCTAATTATATTGTTGGCATATACTGTCTCAGGTAACAAAAAATCTATATCATCGAAAATAACAGGTTATGGCATAGATTTGTGCACACTTTTTCAAAAGTACCATCGTCTTATCGTTAGACGCCTCTAGAACAGCAATCTTTTTTACTTCGCAGAGATTATCGCAAATTTCTATGCCTGATTTTTATCTTCCACATTATAGGAAACATCACAACTCTCTCGTGTCATTATTCTGCTTATATCAAAAGATGTATGTGCAGTTTCCCAGATATTATATTCCCCAACACTTTGCCGCCGCCTGACATACCCTATAACTGCCGCCAACTTCCCCACTTACTTGACCCTTTTGGGTGTTTCTACTGAAACAAATTCTTGACATGTTTCATTAATTCAACTTTCTGGCTCAAGAAGACAGTGGATATGCTATACTCTCTCATATATATTATTGTGAGTGAAAGCATTGAATAATATATACCCACTAGGGTTCCTGTATATTTTAAGCTTTGAAAAAAGCGGCTATAATCTGCAGGAAAAAATATAAAGACACATCCGCGGGTGTGACCCCTACTGTGTTTTCCGCAACCCTCAAACCGCTACTATTTCTTTTTGTCGAAAATCAGCTCATATTAAGGAATTAATATACCCAAACAAATGTACTGCGCTTCTTATTCTGTAAAATCATGGAGAAGCCCCCTCCGCACATTAAATTTGTTTTAATCAAATAATAACCAAATTAAAGGGATAGATATACATTGAGGGTCCCTCTGTCTGTATGCTCAAAATTCCGTGGTATGATATAGCACTTATAAATCTGGTCGCACACCTTCCATCCTTACCGTTTACCAATAAATATCGGATGAGCGCTGTCACATTTGACACTAAGTGCATTAATAAGGGTATAACAACTATACGCATTGTATACGATTCACACCCACCGAGCCATGGAAGAATCCACACATGTCTCCTTCCTTGCCAATAAACCACTCCAGTCATGTCATAATCCTAGGGAGTTTTTATTCTCTCAATCTCTAGGGTTTCTAGGGGTTTAGCTTTTGCCCTCGCAAAGCTATGTTAAAAAGCCGGTCCATCCTATCCCCATGCCCACATTGCTTTCTATTCAGATATCCAATGCCCAACATTCTGCTGCAGCAAGAATATTAGTCTGTTGATTAACCCGGCCGGCGGCCGACCGCCGGGCGGGATAGAACCACTTTTGAGATCCCTGAGATCTACACAAGCTGATCTCGACTATGAAGTGGCTTGCAACGTGAGTTCGTATATCATACCTTCGCCTGTACAAGACGCTCATAAGCAAGCAGAGGCAGGATACGGTTGCTCTGGGATGGTGGAGAGGCTCCACGGTGGCAAATAGTGTCGTGTGCAGTATCGAGCGGCCACTTCCTTGGCTTCGGCCGTTGGTCGCGTTCTTGGGATTAACACAATGTTTGTATACATTTATACATCGGAAGATTGCCTGTATTCAAACATATATTATTCAAACAGACACATCCCCCCCTACCACGATCCCAAGAAGTGCTGGTAGATGCCTTGGATTCATTCCATCCGGGCCAGGCGCCTTCTTGTTAGGTACATAGCATATACTGCCTCATTTCCACATCCTCCGGTTCAAACGGGCGCAATAAGATTCATTCTGAGCATGCGGTTACTCGCGGGAAAAATTATCAATCATAGCCATCATCAAAAAACAGTACCTCAGTGTAATTTGTTGAAATATTCAAGGATGAACAGAGCACATATCATTCCCTCGACCCACACACCATCTTTATTCATAATTCTATTCACAGTATTCTTTTTCTTACAGCAGTAAAGATACTGTGATAGATCTCGTATTCGCATCTGCATTGCGGAGCCAGTGCTGCATGTGGCTCGCTGCTTCCAGAACACATCCATCGCTGCGCTCCAGCTGGGTGTTAAAAGGAGAACTTCAACTTGGTGGACTCCAAGCAAATGCGCGACGGTCTCTTCCTGATTCTGAGCGCAGTTCCAGCTTCTTTGTTCAGTTGCCCAAATACGCTCCCCAAAACTCGTATGAATGAACGGTGTCTCCACCCCACCAGTCATCAACCTTCTCCCACAACACGTCTGCTGAAATTCAGCAACCTCAACATCCTACCTTGCCGGAACGCCTGTGAGTTTACACCTCTTGTCTCGCTGAACTACCCTCATCCTGGAGCCAGTGCCATTGGTACATCATACGGAGAAGGACCTCGCCTCGAGACAGACTCTCCCCTCTGGGTTCTGGTGCGTGGCGCACTGTCGCATACACTCTCCGTCGCGGTGGCCTTCGGCAACGGGCGCGATGTCCCGCTCCCCAACTCCCGCACTAGCCGAGTCGGTTCATAGGGCATTGTTGAGAGCAAGGGGCGCCGAGCTCTCTCCCATACTGCCCCATGCTATCTAGCGGCGTATTATTGTAAAGGGCACTAGCACACCCTCCGCAACCCTTCTCGGCAGTCCTCCGCAGCCTCATGCTAACTGTATCGCCCCCTCAGCCCGCCTTCAGCCTCCACCCATAACACCCAGAAATTCAATCTCCGGGACCCGGCTTTCCCTTGCTTTCCAGGAAAATAGGTGTGACATTGACACCATTAGCCCAACAAAAGAACAGATTTGTGCAGAACGTTGCATACTTAAAGGACACCCCACGAAGTCCTATCCTCTTAACAGCTTCATAACCCCTCTCAATGGCTTGAACCAACTGCAGATTTAGACCCGAATGCGATAAAAGCTTAACCATGGAGCCCAACAAACTATCATCATGTTTCACGAAAGTAACCAATGAACTATACCTGCCATGTTCAAGAAACTCCTGCGATGTGTAGCCGATTGGTATCCATGCAGCGAAACCCCATGTCGACGTACGTCCAAGTGCCGTATGACCTTAGTCGAGCGACACGCGAAGAGATCGGAGTGCTGCCCGTTACAGCTCGGTCTCGTCTCGCGGCAGCGACCGCTCTGTCGAAGAGACACTCAACGGCTAGCTAACTGGTGGATAGCAGTGTTCTAATAGCCATTATGTTTGGGCCTCCTCAACAGAGATTAGCCATGCCTGTGTTATTGGCACAGTATGACTAACTTCAGACTCTGTGGTATACTCGCCAGAGATGGCATCACCATTAACTAATCCGTCTAATTATGCATGATCGTTTGTAATGATAGAATCGGCTAAACCAATACTGTACTCGGATAACCGTAGTAATATCTAGAGCATAATATGACCGTGCACCCGAAAACCGACTTCTGGAAGGGATGCATTTATTAGATAAAAGGTCGACGCGGGCTCTGCCCGTTGCTGCGATGATTCATGATAATCGACGGATCGCACGGCCTTAGCGCCGGCGACGCATCATTCAAATTTCTGCCCTATCAACTTTCGATGGTAGGATAGTGCCTACCATGGTGGTGACGGGTGACGGAGAATTAGGGTTCGATTCCGGAGAGGGAGCCTGAAACGGCTACCACATCCAAGGAAGGCAGCAGGCGCGCAAATTACCAATCCTGACACGGGGAGGTAGTGACAATAAATACACAATACCGGGCTCGATCGAGTCTGGTTAATGGAATGAGTACAATCTAAATCCTTAACGAGGATCCATTGGAGGGCAAAGTCTGGGCCAGCAGCCGCGGTAAAATTTCCAGCTCCAATAGGTATATTTAAGTTGTTGCAAGTTGAAAAAGCTCGTAGTTGGACTTTTGGTGATGGGCCGGCCTGGAATCCGCCCCATCGGGTGAGCACCGGTCGTCTCGTCCCTTCTGGCCGTAACGGGCCGATGCGCTCCCTGGCCCTTAATGTTGGCCGGGTCTGCCTCCGGCGCTGTTCTTTTGAGAAATTAAAGAGTGCTCAAAGCAAGCCTGAGCTCTGTATAACATTAGCTTATGGGATAACATTATAAGATTTTCGGATCCTATTTACGTTGGCCTTCGGGATGCCTTCGTAAAAAACCGTAAAGTTCAGATAACGAAATCAACTATTTTTTTTATGTTCTTTTCTCACTTAGACACGATTTCTATGTCTGGAAGTCCAATTTCTTTGAAACTGGATTGCGTGATGGTTCAGGGGGATGAATCCGTGTGTAGGTCCCTCTTGGACCACGGTCGACATGTGGGTTAGCTGCATGGATTAACCAATGGCCTACACATCGCATGAGTATTCTTGAACCAGGGCCGGTAAGTTCCATTGTACTTTCCGATGAAACATGATATAGGTTTGGTTGGCTCCTTTTTGTTACCTTTTTATGCCATTTTATTCTTTTAACCACTGAAGTATGAAGCTGGTTAAAGTAACTTCTGTTTGGTGTCCCTATTTAAGTATGAAACGTTTGCACAAATTCTGTTTCTTTTGTGGGCTAATGGGGCAATGTTCACACCTTTTGTCTGAAAGCAAGGGAAAGCCGGGTCCCGGGAGAGTGAATTTCGGTATGGGGTGGAGATGAGGGCTGGGGGTGGAAGGGGGCTGCGAGAGGGGTGGGTGGGAGCTGGGCTTATTCCAGTGGGTGGGAAACCGCTACCAATGCCCTAAAACTCGGCTGGCGGGTGGGGAGAGTGTTGATGCGCCACGCACACAGAGGGGGGAGGTTTCCGAGACGGTTTCGATTTGAAATGGCATGGCTCCAGGATGAGTGTAGACGAGGTGGTACCTGACGGGCGTGGCAGGAGGGAGGGGTTTGAGGGTTTGCTTGAATTGTCAGCCCACGGTGTGGGGAGAGGTTGATGAAGGTGGGGGTTGGAAGACAAAGTTTTCATAAGTTTGGGGAAGCGTACTTGGGCAACTGAAAAAAGAACTTGGAACTACTCCAGAAAACAGGCAGAGACCCCGGCCGCATTTGGCTGAGTTTCACCAGTTGATGTTCTCCTAACCCAGCCTGGAAGCGCCAGGAGGATGTGTTTTCTGGCAGACAGCGAGCCAAGCAAGCACTCTGGCTCCGCCAATGCAAGAATGCGAATACGAGATTTCTTAATCACCAGGTATGCTTCTGCTCGTAAGAAAAAGATACTGTGAATAGAATTATGAATAATGATGGTGTGTGGGTCGAGGGGAATGATATGATGCTCTGTTTATCCTTGAATATTTTTCAACCAAATTTTTTACAACTGAGGGTACTGTTTTTTGATGATGCCTATGATTGAATAATTTTGTCCCCGCCAGAGTAACGCATGCTCCAGAATGAATTCTTTATTGCGCCGTTAATGAACCGGAGGATGTGAAAGAGGCAGTATTATGCTATGTACCGCCTAACAAATAGCGCCTTGGCCCGATGGAATGAATCCAGGCAATCTAACCAAGCACTTCTGGGATGTGGTAGGGGGGGATGTGTCTGATTTTTAATAATATCCCCAAGTGTTTGAATAACAAGGCAATCTTTCCGGATGGTAAATAAATGATACAAACATTGTGTTAATCCAAAGAAGGCGAGGCCGAAAAGGGTGGCTGATATGAGACCAATTGCTCTCAGCAATGTCATTTATAGGGTGATGGCGAAGATGATAACGAATAGGAAATGAAGCCACTTATGGGAAACTTGATCTCGGAATCTCAAAGTGGTTTATCCCGGGCCGTTTAATCACAGATAATATTCTTGCTGCAGCAGAAGTGGGGCATTATCTGAATAGAAAGCAATGTGGGCAGGTAGGATGGAGTGCTTTAAAGCTAGACATGGCAAAGGCTTATGACAGGATGGAGTGGCCTTTTTTGCAGAGAATGATGGGCGCTATGGGTTTCGATCAGCGATGGGTTACCCTTATAAATGCATGTGTCCACAACTGTGAGGTATACGATTATGGTAAACGGATGGAGGTGGACAAGATAGTGGCCTAACACGAGGCTCCCCAGACAGGGGGACCCCTCTATCTCCCTATTTGTTTATTATTTGTGCGGATGGCTCCTCCCCCATGGTTGTTACAGAAAGCGCAGTTTGGGATGGGAATAATTCCATGGCTGTAGGGTGGGCAAGAGGGCACCCGCGGTGCTCCCATTTATGTTTTTTTCCCGCAGATGATACGCCTGCTTTTTTTCCAAAGCTTATAGTCAGGAACTGGGGTAATTAAACAATCTTGGCACCATATGAGAGTTTTTGTCTGGCCAGAAAGTGAATTATGGACAAGTCAAAATATTGTTTCAGTAGAAACAACCCAAGAGGCAATAAGGGGGGAAGTCGGCGGAGTAATAGGGGTAATGTCAGTGCGCGGCAAAATTTTGGGAAATATCTGGGACCTCCCAAAAATCTTTTTGTAGGCAGAATAAAGGAGAGTTGTGTTTTCCCTAATGTGGAAGTAAAATCAGGCAGAGAATTGGAAGTCCCTGGAGTAAAAAAAGTTGCTTTCTCAGGCTGGTAAGGAAGTAGCTATTTGAAAAGTGGTGGCACAAATCTATGCCAACCTTTTCAATGAGTGTGTTTTTTTTTACCTGGACAGTTTTGCACATTCCCAAATAGACGAGGACCATGAACAGGTATTGGTGGGGATCTGGAACAGAGAGGATAAATACTTTGGATTAACTTGGGATAAATTAATGCATCCCTAAGAAAATTTATCGGGGGGTCTGGATTTAAAGATTCTATGAGCGATTTTAATTTGGCAATGCTGGGGAAAACAGGCATGGCGTTTTTCCTTTCACAAACCCCGACCACTTTGGTGGCAAAGAAATATATAAAGCCAGGTATTACCCGAATACATCTTTTGTTGATGCTACCAATAGGAAATTGCCCAGTTTTTGCTGGAGAAGTATAATGGCACGCACATGGAATGGTTGTTCAGGGGTAAGGAAGGCGAGTGTAGGGAATGGACACAAAACAATTAATATGGGGACATCCCCTGGCTACCCAAGATAAATCCCAATCCGTTTGGTCCAAACAATAATGCCCCCAAGAGTTGCGACATGCCATGTAGCAGGATTGATTGACAACAAGACCTAATAACCTGGGATCCACATATTAATGACTGATTTATTGTCCCGGAGGATTGTCACACCGTATTTTAAATGATTTGTTAGCCCTGGAATTATGGAAACCCATTTGAAGAAATGAATGAATATACCTCCAGTTAAAAATGCTATAGCAAATTAATGGGGGATTAATGTGCATAACCCGGTGATTTTGATAAATGGGTTTTACTATATGGAAATTAACAAGTCCCACCCAAATTGGAAGACCTTATGTGGAGAGAGTGTGGTATCCTCCTACTACAAGATAATCCTAAATAATGCGACGAGATTGAGATTGTCCGCTGTGCCAAATGGTGCCAAGGGGCCGAATGAAGAACATCATGCATGCGTTTAACTCCCGAGTGTGACTATTCAAAATTAGTTGGTGGGGAAAAATGTCGGGGTTGCCAAAATTACCCAATATACATACTAATTCTTTGCCATAATGGCTTTTATGGGAAATTTTTAATGGTCCTTTGACAGAGGAGCAATGTGCTAGCAGTGGCGATATTATATACTATCTGGCTTACACGCAACAGGCGGTTGGGACACGCACTCCCAAAGACCGACAGACACCGTGGAATTCGAGCGGAGGGCGGCCATGCAGGCATACCGACGGTGCAAACCCCGGCCAACCCGGCACGGACCCACCTTACGGCCGTGGGAACGGCCAAGCCGCTGCGTGTTGCCACGCTGCTAACCATAGACGTAGGGTTTCAGATCGGGCACAGGATGAGAGCGTCCTAAATGTGTAGTGGCTCGTCTCACAACATGGATCGTTTGTTGCGGCAAATGAAACGGAGCGCCTCCGCGGGCGCTTTTTCTCGGCTACTAAATGGCCGAAGCATTTGGCCTGTAAGGAAAAGGCGCTCTTTGGCTTAAAAAATCGGGATATCATGGAGGTAGACATGTTGGGAGGACCTGCAATGGATTTACAACATACTGAATGCGTTAACAAACCTACACGGTTAACTTACTCCCTAACCCTTGGGAATCATTATGACCAGTGAGGACTGCTAATATCGTTTTGTATTTACGAGATGCTCGCTGAAGTTATTATTCGCGAAAATTTAAATTTTACATGCTCATCAACTTTTTAGCAACATTAGCTTTTCCGATCAAGGACCAAAACCTATGATGGGACATTTCCCTCCCTGACATCTTAATCATTCAAGTTTTTTCATTATATTACCGCATGGAAAATTTTTCAAAAATAAATAAAAAATGTGTCTGTAGTAATTATATAACGTGCCTTCAATTTATTTTCAAACACATAATCAGTTAACTAAATGCACATAATATGTTAAATGTAGACATATAATTTTTTGGACTTAGGTTTATAGTGCAAGATGGACCCTGGTCCACGGTATAACAAGTGGCGCCTAGGGATGGCAATTTCAATCCGCCCCGTGGATATCCACCCGAATCCATCCCACGTGGATCGAGTTTTTTTGGGTGATAGTGGGTGGTGGGTCTTGAAAAAATAAACCGCGGTGGATCGGGTTGGATTCGAGTTCTATGTATAAAACCCGCATAGAACCCCACCCGACCCACCATGTAGTTATTTATAAGAGTTTTTATAACTTTATGTAAATTTTTATTATTTTTATATTTAAACTACTAAGTTTATTTTTTTAAATTAACAATTTAGTTATTATATTTAGATACTTCTATTATTTTATGTTTTAGTATAACTAATAAATTTATTATTTTATTATGTGCAAGTAATTTAAATATTATTATTTAAATAATAATAATAAGATTATAAGTGTTGGTACCCGTAGTGGGGCACCCGCATCCGATGGGGGGTGAGTTTTGAAAAAATCCAATAGATGCGGGTTGGAGGAGGGGTGGGTGGTGAAAATATAAAGTGGGTCGGGTGATGGATGTAGCCCTCCCCGACCCACACCCGACCCATTGTCATCGCTAAGTGGCGGTGGGCATGACCTTGCTCGAGTTTAAGGGAAAGTTATATTGTGAATCGTGAATAATTAAATGTTCATTTTTAATACACTAAAGATACATTATTTGTGTCTCGAAGGTTCATTATTTCGTAGTATACCAAATAATAAACATTCAATACTCAAATAATGTACTTTGATCAATAAATGAATCTTTAATGTATTGTAATTTTTTTTTATTTTTTTTTTTTTTGAAAACCATGTATTGTAATTTATGTTAGTGATCCATGGTATAATGCTTGGCGTTTAAGTTATCCCATTTTCATCCTATCAATTTTCTCCTTATCTTATTGTATTATCAAAATTTTCTGAGGGTTTATGTTAGAAGTGGATAGAAAATACTAAAATAGAATATGGTTGGCATGTTGTAAATTAAAACTTTGATATCATTTCAAGTCAAGTCAAGCTCTCAATAAGAACCCATAAATTCAAAATAAATGCCCCGGTTTCTGTGGGCGATGGGGTCCATGATCAATTCACCATCACTCTCCGATCCGCCGGCAGCCGCCGCGACCCCATCCCCGCCCTAAAAAATAGCACAGAATGGGCTGCCGAAGCTGCCGGAATACGTTCAACTCAGCACGATATGTATGTAATTTTTGCAATAAAAATATATTATAGATTGCAAAGACCAAATTGTAAATGATTGAATTTAATAGTGAAAAACTTCATGCATGGGTACAGACGTTCTTGTGGGATAATGCCATAATACTAAAAGTTTCACATGATATTAATACATGCTTGGAATTTACAACCAACAAGCAAACACATAGACCAAACAAATCAAACAATATAATTCTTACTTCAAAACCCACATTATTCTCTTACTAGTTTCAACATAATAAATAACAAATGTAAATTTATTCGCTACACTATCACTAATGAGACTCAATCTATGATAGCACGAATTGATGAGCAGACTCAATCTGCGATCAATTGAACTGTCCATGCTGACATGAATTGAGCTAAGCTTCATCGCTTTGATCTTTTGTTGACTTGTGACCCAAGCAGATCCTCAAGCAGATCGTTATCCAAGTACTCAAATTCAATAACTTATCCTCGGACGTTTTAGAATGAAGGCACATAAACTGAAGAAGTAGACGGCGGCGAGGATGCCGGCGGGGCGTGAGTAAGACCCAGAGGAGCTTGGTCCCGGAGCCGCCGCCGCCGCCACTACATTACCACCGCCAGCATAATGGCCAATCGTTGGGGAAGTTAAGAATGGCCTGGTGGCCCCTGAACGCAAACGCGCACGGTCGTAGGCACGCGCCGCGTCCTCCGCCGTGTCGAACGTGCCAAGCCAAAGACGAGCTCCGTTCCGGTTGGGATCGCGTATCTCCGCCGCGTACTTCCCCCACGGCCGTCTTCGAATCCCTCTGTATTTGTTCTCTCTCCTTACCCTCTCCGGATCGTTCTCCATTTTTCACGTTGCCGGATCGCTTTCGCATTTCCTAGCTCGATCTATCTAAGTACGATGACGCTGACTATATATAAATATGAATATTAAATATATATAGATATAGTAGATATGATAAAGAGGGTCGCCTTTGGCGTAGCATCGCCAGGAATGAATTCAATCTGGAAGAAAAAGTTTCCAGGGCACTTAAGGGATTAACATTATAAGCGTCATGCATATATAATATATATATATATATATATATATATATATTACTATATATATATACTATATATATATATATTATGAAAATAATAAAAAGAACAAATATGCATGGCATTTTGGGATTGATGAGTGGACTGGACGTGGACATGAAGTAGTATACCAGCCACCCACCAGTGTTCTTTTTTCTAGACATCTTATTTTACCGAACATTCTTGGCCTTGACTTCAACCATCAAACATCAACTTTCACGAGTGTGCATAATTTGACCGGTCAATTACTTCCACCAAATAGTCATAAAGTGGGGTAACTTAAATAATAGTCCACCCTTGTTGTCTATGCCTAGATAAAATTAATCAATCATCCTAGATCTAACTTTTTGTCAGATAATTCACCTCTATTATGATCATTTACTTTTTTCTTAAATACCCTCACATTTCATACCATGTAAACTACAAGGTAACGAAATATTTCAATTAACTATTTATTATTCTTTAGACTTGCTTTCATTCATTTCCCATAAAAGAAGGGCTTAGGTTCAAACCTCATACCAATCAGGAGTGGCATAATTGTTGAACATTTATTATTAATATGTTCGGAGTGTATTAAAAAAATACAACATAAAATTTAACATTTAACTTTGTAATTAAATAGTCAGACTAATATACATATCATTCAAAGGTTTAGCATCAAATATTACAAATAAGGAACTTTGAAAATCATTTTCTTGCAATTTTTGAAACAAATCTAGGTTAAGTTTTTTTTTTTTCATTTAATTAATTACTTTTGATTATAGAACAATACTCAATATTTAATTATCTTTGCATTATTTGGGAATGATTTAGTCATTATGTATTAATATATATTTTTCTCGTTATTTAATAATGGTACAATTGGGTGCATTACTTTACCAAAATATTGTACTATATATATTTTTATTAGAAAAAATTGTTCTTTACATCATATAAAGTTTCATTATATGTTCGTATATATTATATGTGTGCTTAAGGTGCATGTTCGTTTGTGTTACGTAAATGGCGTCATTTTACATGCTTACAATGCGCCAACTGCATAACCACAAGAAAACGAAACCTCTTTTTCCCCCCTTTTGCAAAACCTAAAACTCTTCCCATATATATATATATATATATATATATTATATATATATATATATATATATATATAAAATATTCAACAGAGAAAAGTACAAGTCAAAATTTAACATAAAAGTGAATTCTTCATGCATATTTATATGCAAAATCATTCACTAAATTTTCGATATCAATTTTCTCCAAAATTTCATTTTAATTGTAATTATAACTATTACATGGAACTATATAAATATAATAATTTGTCAAGTATAAAATTTAATAGATATATATTGTAGTTTCAATAGTTCTCAATTTAACTCAAATTGGGGTACTCGGTAATTATATTCATTATATTATTATATATATATATATATATATATATATATATATTAAGGTTCTTGTGCGGTTAGGGTGTCCATGTGCGTTAATCTGGGCATATTTATCTGCTAAAATTCAACGTCCTGGATACCAAAAAAAATTTTAAAAAAATGCAGTGTTAAATTTTGTTAATTTTTTGCATCTAGGGTAAAATTAAGGTGAGCAGATCTGTGGATTAAGTNNGTGAGTTTTGTATATAAGGTGCGTGAGATTTGTGCTTAATATGCTTAATGGTGCGTGAGTATGTGTTTAATGTGAGTTATTATATATTAAAACTTAAAGTGAGATGGTGTTGTGAATAATGTGTGTGAGTTTTGTATATAAGGTGCGTGAGAGTTGTGCTTAATGTGCTTGAATTTTGTATTTAATGTGCGTGAGTGTGTGCTTAATGTGAGTAATTGTTAAACTTAAAGTAAGAGATTTTGTGTTTAAGGTGCGTGAGATTTGTGTTTAATGTGCTTGAGTTTTGTGCTTAATGTACGTGAGATTTGTGCTTAAAGTTATAATACAAAATAACGTTATATATTTATTTACCAAGTATTTTATTAATACCATGAATTTTTTTTTTTAAAAAAATATAATTAATAAAGCCAATTATATTAACTACTTGAGGTATTTGTTGACAAAGAGAGTATTCAAATACACACAACAAATTGAAGTGGGAATTAAAATATCTCGCAATGTCCTTGTTTGACAATCAGCAGTTAGCGGTTAGCGTTAGCGGATTTGACCAGCGAATTATATCAAGGTTGGTAAAAATATATTTAAAAAAATTAACTATTTAGATTAACATGTGAAATGACCGGTTGTATGCATAATATAATATAATAATTAATATAATAATAATAATAATAATAATTAATATAATAATAATAATAACAAACGTTTTCAAATAAAAATAATAATATTTAATAAAGAAATAAAAAATAAAATAACATATTGGGCCGAACGTTCGGCTCCCTTAGTTTTGCCGCTTCTTTCCTCACTCAGTGGAAAAAACGGTGTGCATGGAGCTGAAGCTCCTATAAAGCTGCCTTAAGGCTCCAATTTTAAAAAACTAAGCTTGCCCATCGTTATGACCAGCGAACTGGCTTCTTGTTATTATATAATTCAAAAAGTCGAACATAACTGTACAAATAACTTATGTACTTCTTCATATATATATAAATTATAGTATATATAATATATATATATATATATATAAAGATTATTATATATATAGTATATATATTATAGAGGAGAGAGGAGAGAGAGAGAGAGAGGTGTTTTGGAGAAAGCATTCTCCAAAAAATCGCTAAGGTGAAATATTGTAAATTGCAATGTTTGTATTTTCGTGATTTGAACAAAATTGTTGCTTCAAACTGTGAATAACCAAACCTTTCTTAACATATTTGTCTTTGGGTTATTCAGTTTTTACCAATGTCCCATATTCTTGGTTACATTATATTATCAAATTTAATTTTTTCACAAGGTTATCGTTTGGAAGAATAAATTTTTGCAATATTCTTCGTACCCTTAATAAATTAATCATGTCATATCTCTTTTGCTTAAGAATGTACAATCATTGTATTTATTAGGAAAGGAATAGGGGTTTAAATATAGACCTCGGTACTATATATTATTTGACAAACAGAAACGTAATTGCTATTCTTATATTCAATGATTGTTGGAAAAGATGGTGAATTTTGATGAAAACATGAAATTAAGATAGATTTATAATGACCTGTAGTTGAAGACTGAGCTTGCATTGACTGTTAAATCATGGTTCAGAAATTCTGTAAAAACAGAGGTCGCAGTGATAGGTATATATCTAAATATATACGCTATTTATATATAATATATATATATATATATATTTATATATATATATATTATATATAATATATAGAGGCGGGTTCAGGTTGCGGCAGTGTGTTACGATGGCCGGTATTTTCTTACGGTGCGTGCAAAACAATAGTTCACCATATGTACCACCACATTAGGAAATACACCAACAAAACCAGAGTAAACAGATCCCTGCATCACCACAACACACACCATTAGGTGTGAGTAAAAACAATACACTGTTCGGAAATACACCATTCGGGAGTATTTAGTTTATAATGGGTGTATTTTTTTGAGTCTGTGGTGTATTTGTGATGTTTTATTACATTTCATTGGAGTGTGGTTTTTATTACACTGTTGGTGAATATTGTTAACACTGTTGGTGTATTCTGAAATTTAACCGCACCGCCGCATATGAGCGTTCTTCTATATATATATATATATATATATATTAATATATATAGTATATAATATATAATATATATACTATATTATATATATATTATATATACTTATATTATATATAAATCTTGAGATTTTACTTTCATTGTCGGGGATTTTTCCCTGAATGTTCTCTTGAAACAATTTGTAAGAGTAGACAACCGGTTGCTCTCCGATTCCCTCCTACCTTTCTGTTCATAAATATCAGCAATAATTTAAGAAAACAACTAAGGGAAAATTCAGCCTTGCAAGGCTATATGTTCATTCCAATAGTGAAGATACCTATTGTGATCAACCTTTGGAAATATGGAATGACATTTAAAGTAGGCTAAAGTGTCATCCCGCACCCTGAACCATTCGTGATTATTCATCCCGCACCATGAACTGTAAAAAGTGATTTTCGAGCCATCAACCAAATATTTTTTTTCACCTAGCACTTTTTATAGGTTGTCCGGTAATAACGATGACATGGCACCGGTTTAGCTGCTGATGTGGCCTTTTTTATCTAGTCAACGAGTTGTTAGTGTCATCCCACACCCTGAACCATTTGTGATTATTCATCCTGCACCATGAACTGTAAAAATGGATATTTTCTCGTTCGACAGATTTTTTTGGGATTATTATTTTTTTATGCTTCAAAACTAGATGACTGTCTACTTCCTTTCTACTGTGAAATTATCATCACCCAACTCAAAAACATTGCATTTAGTTTGTCTTTCAATTTGGTTATTATTTTGGATAAGTCTGAATATTTGAATTTTACATGTCTCAATGTGTGATTGGCAGGTTATGAATGTGTGTTATTAATGTCTATGTCTAGCATTGCATTTACGTCTTCGTGCTCACATTCTCCTATCCTTGAACTTTGATCATTCCATAAAAATAAAAAAAAATTAAAAATTAAAAAAATAAAAAAAACCGCAACCGTTTCCATCCTGGACATGTAAAATTCAAATATTGTAACATAACATTATATAATGGTTTGACATGTAAAATTCAAATATTCAGACTTATCCAAAATAATAACCAAATTGAAAAGACAACTAAATGCAATGTTTTTGAGTTGGTGATGATAATTTCACAGTAGAAAGGAAGTAGACAGTCATCTAGTTTGAAGCATAAAAAAATAACAATCCCAAAAAAAATCTGGCGAACGAGAAATATCCCTTTTTACAGTTCATGGTGCAGGATGAATAAATCACAAATGGTTCAGGTGTGGGATGACACTAACAACTCGTTGACTAGATAAAAAGGCCACATCAGCAGCTGAAACCGTGCCATGTCATCGTTATTACCGGACAACCTATAAAAAGTGCTAGGTGAAAAAAAAAAATTTAGTTGATGACTCGAAATATCACTTTTTACAGTTCATGGTGCGGGATGAATAATCACAAATGGTTCAGGGTGCGGGATGACACTTGAGCCTTTAAAGATTGATTTTATAGCTCTACTTGTAAATGTGCTGTTGTTTTGCCTGTCCAAGTTTTTTGTTAATTTGTATTGTTTTCTGTTGTGCGTGTTAGGTAGAATTCCAGTTCGGTTGTATGTTCGAACTTTACTGGAGATTTTGATTATGTAGAAGATGTACTCGTGGTTGAAAGTTGGGGAGAAGATCTTTACATTAACCGACCCATTGAGATTCAAGAAGATGGTTAGTAGAAATGTTATCCAGTGATTGCAGGTGTTCCAAAAGTTGGGATACTTCTAAATGTGGAGATTTTACCATAAGTTAGCTTGGATTTGATTTAGAAAATGCAAATAAGGTTTTTTCAAGGGTGTTAAGGTGGGCTTAGACTATATTTAAGAATCATTTGTATATATTACATCCTTTTAATTCAATATGTATACTGGTTCAATTATTATACTATTGAAATAAAATTTCATTCTATTTTATGACATTTAATTGATTGCAAAAGTTTATTTTATTCTCAATTACCTATGAAACTGTTGTAATAGCGCAGTGTGTGAAGTATTAGATGTGAGGTAGTGATTTAAATCTATCCATTCCATTATTAAAAAAAGAGATTGATGAGGTAGGTATTCCCAAATATAAAAGTTTTGCGATGAAAAGAGCGTAGAGTGTGAGTGTGAGAGAGCGGGTCTTGCACATCTCCAAGAGCCGAGATGAGAAAGCGTGCTGCCACTCTATGACATTATGTCTGAGATTAAGAAAGATATACATAAACGGTGGAGCATGCTAGTTATTGGTCATATCCAATGATTTACGAATTTCTAGTTTTTGATGTAAGTGATGAAGAATACAGAGACAGCACGACACAGCAGCACAAAACTAAAAAATGAGAATTAATGGTTTAAGCACAACAGATCGAGTCTATTATCTAAAAAAAAATATAGTCATATTAAGAATTTTGGCTGAGTGTCTATTGGTGGTGGATGTGCGATGAGTGCTCAAAGATGCGAGTATGTTTTCCCACATCGATCACAATTGGTTAATATAAAGCTTTCTATATTACGCGCTTGACCAAAAAGCACATTGATTCTCTATAGCATCAACCTGGATCTAGACGTATGAATGACCTAAAAAAACAAGATCATTCCAAGTACAACCCGTTGGGCAAACCTATCATTATGCTGCTGACGATCACATTATTTTACTATATTCGGATTGCTATAACACATACTCAGTACACACATAGACTCATTAATCTGAGCTCCGATCAGCACAATTTATCACTGCACCTCTTCTGTTGTATTTTCGGGTTATGTAGAGATATATTTTACGTAATACAGTATTTTGACCACCCAATCAATAAACTTGCAAAATAAAATTCAAATGAATAGTTTCACAGACTCACTGAAGACATTAATCACAATAGACCAAAAACGAATGTGCCTGAACACAAAACAGACGTACTTGCACCACTATTCTTCATAATACAAAATGTATAATTGTGTGCCATAACCGATGGCCGCGGATCAATCTGAATTGTACAATCAATGAAGTCACTCAAGTTAAGAGTGAGGTCAGAGATGGATATTGCTAGCGCACATTTGCAAAACGGAAAAACATAATTCGATCAAAACAGTCACGAGGATAGTCAACCAAAAGGCTTTAATGGATAGCAACTATTATCGCTCTCATAAACCGACATGCTGAAATGCCATTTTCTGACCTTGGATCTTTTAGACAGACCCTTACCAACCTAAATAAATAACAATTCGACGCATTGTTTATTGATTTCAACCAGTAGGTTGCAAAAAAAGATGAGACGTAATGATTAGACCTATATTCTTCTTAGGATAACGTGCTGAGTTAGCTCTATACGTTCTATTTATCCTCTCTCGCCAGCGACTGTTTTTTTATTTTACCGACGTTAAAATTCAATATCAGTATCATTAATAAAAATGCTATAAAAACATTAACTTATACCTTGACATCATGTGTTTTACCCATAGCGGGCTAGTAGTCCAACGAGACCTGTTGTTATCTGCCAGATAGACGAGCTAAAGAATGTTCAATTATTTCAATCGCGCGTAATCTAGAGCTTGCCACCTTCACCATACCATCAAGCCAAGTACACTATAATACACAACGTAAAAAGTCTATTTAACTGAGAGGTGTCTATAGATGCAGAGATAGTTTTATTGTGGTGTCAGCCATTATGCTTCTATTGTGTCTGCTGTACGAGAGTGTCGTCTAAAATAATATCAATGAGTTCATTTATTGATCATTTCATTATGAAAAATAATGTAAACGAACGTAGTGTATGTTACAGAAATAGAATAAATATTGATTGAGCAGACTGCTGCGATAGCCTCAGCAGAGCGTGCGGTGAGGTAGCTGAGCGTGTGCGGAGAGCGGATGATTAACATTGAGCACAGAGACACCTGAACGACAGTCGCAACTATAGAGGCAGCAGCGTCTACATGGAACTGATAACTGTTCGATCAGTGGCGCTATAACCACCGTCGCCGCCGGGAGAGACCAAGTCCTAGGTGTCGGCACCTCAAACACTCGCACATGAGGAACAATTAGTTTCAAAACAAAGGTTCAGAAAAACAACAAAAAAGGGCAGATATCTCAGCAGCACATATACTCTTATAGACGCTAATTTAAACATATCTACCCTCTTCAACGTACTTCAATGAAAATATATCTCCACTTCGGTGAGGCTCAGAAGTTCAATCCCAGACAGGAATTCAACTACCTTATCCCCTCGACGCCGAGCTATCGGTAGTCTCTGAACCGCGTTTCGACGTTAGGAATTAATTACATAAATGCGGAGTCGACACTACAAGAGGTCGCGGAGAGTGATTTCAACCTTCCAGGACAGCCAAACTCACTTGAGTATAGGAACAAGGGGGGGAAACCTATCAGTAGTGGAAAATTCCTAGAAGATGTGAAATATATTATGTAGTGATGCAGTGCGCGCACACAAACACCAACACTACATATATATATAATAAAAAATGTCGAGCGATCGTTAACTCGGACCGAATTGACGAGTTAACTCGACTAAGTTGACGGCGTAGGCGGCCAAATCGCCCGGTTAGGCGCGTGCTGTATATCTGCTGCCGTGTCTAGCCTACGTCTTCGTGTTGTGTAGACGGCCTTGTCAGCGTGAGTTCGTTAGGATATCGACTCTTCATGCTCTAAGGGTGTAGGGGTATAGGGTACAATCGGCCGTACTTATATATTCTATATTGCTATTGTATTTCTA
>VALG01007579.1:0-23436 GCA_009835305.1 Ipomoea purpurea | reverse complement strand
GTGGGAGTTGTAGTGGGAGAATAGATTCAGAGCTTGTATTAATGCTATTCTTTCTAGGTTTTTTAATTTCGGGCTTATGGCTTTTCTAGTGGACAATATTAAAGAATTAGCACTCGGCAATTTGGCGATGTAGAATTTTCGATGTTGTGTAGCGATCTGCGAACTGGTGCCGCCCATGTTCGTGCGTAGGGAGGCCTTTTCGTAGGGTGGGCCTGGTTTTCGGGAAATTGATTTTGATATTCCTCCAGATTTTCTTGTTAGCTGTCCTCGCCTAATGATTTAATACAATAATTGTTATGCCTCAAAAAAAATTGCTAAAAAAAGTATTAATATTGGATGTCAATTAAAAGATTTCAATTGAAATTTTTTAATGATATTATTCTTTTACATTATTTTATTTGTAAAATATAAAAATGTAATTTAAATTGAAAAAAAGAGTTGATATGATTCCGTTATGGGGCCTTGCAAAGCCCATTTCTCTGTGTTTTGGCTCTTAGCACGGGATTGAATAAGTTATTCACACGAATGAAGGCATGGGCGAAAAGAACGCAATTATGCTGTGGTGCACTGGTTGCCAGAAAATGACGGTTTCACTAAAAATGGCTGCCATTCCACTTAAAAGAAAAAATAATTCATGTTCGATTTCTGGCAATAGAATTTTTTGTATGCATAATTTGAATTATATACTCCACAATGAATGAACTAAAAATTCAGAATGAATAAACAACATAATTGCAAATCGTGCGACTCACGCTCTAGCTAAGCATGTAAGTGTAAAGTTTGGCCACGTTCTGTTTGGAAGGAAGAACATTCTCTTTTTCTTTTGTCTTATATGACCTAATATAGTCTGATTCTTTTGGCTTTCAAAAAATATAAAGCCATCCCAACCACTTGAATTAAAACATATCTAAATTTAATTTGAAGCAAAATAATTATTTTTATTACTCTTTTTTCTGGGTCAAGGTCCGTGTAATTTTTTATAAGAAGAAACTGAAGAATGCAAGGCAATATCACAATCTCAACTTTATAAATATTTACATGTAGTAACGATAACACTTTGGTATAAGGATAATTCAACATAAAAATGGGATTGCTTATATAAGAGAAGTAAGCCGTTCATATCATAGTCTTAAATCATCCTTTAATGAGCACACAGTTTTACACTTTTATGGTTCAACGTTGTTTATCAAATAAATAATTATATATTAAAAAAAAAAGAAAAAGAAAAAAAAAAAAAAAAGGAGTCTGAGCCCTCTGGTGTACTTATCTGTCACATGTGAGAAGTACGGATTTTGGTTGACAGCTCATATCACGGCGCCGGCCGTTCATTCTGCCTCTGCTGTCCGTATGTATGTTCTGAATCTTCCATGTGCGCTACCCATCACTTTTCTGATGCCCGGCCCGGCCCGGCCCGGCCGTTATCTTCTTTGTCTTTTTCCTCGTCTTGTCTTTATCCTTCCCCTTTTTTCTTATCCCTATACACACTTCCACAAACACTACCATGCAACCGACACCTTTAAAAAAAAAAAAATCAAAATAACAACTTTAATCCATCAATGATTCACATAAATGTTACTCCGTATTAATTTTTCATTTTTTATAAGATAAACGATTTTAATTTCCCACTAATGTAATCGTTAAAATCTATTACATTCATATTATACAAAGAGAGTGTATTATTATTATTTTTTTTCTCTCTTTTCTAACAAGGGAGTCTGTTAGTTTAATATATAGACAAAGTTGTAATAATTCATAATAAGTAAGAAAGTTAATAAATTTAGCTAAAAATTTTAGTGACTAAAATTGTTATTTTGTATAAATACAAGGGATGAAAATTACATCTTCAATTCCTATTTTAAATAATTTTTTTTGTCTTTTCAATTCAATGAGCAGTTGAGCTACTTGAATTGAGAACGAATGTATACTGCAAGCAGCAAGTTTAATTTAAAATTATTTTAGTTTTTGAATTATGATTTTACTTTTAATTAAATAATTGTATTCATTTTTCATTTTATTAATCCAACGTCACTCATCTCAACCAATATATACCTATTGACAATTTGCATATTTTAATAAATAAATATATTTTAAATTTTCGTCTTCTCCCTTCAGATGTTAACATGCAAATTTTAAAATGCATTAGTCAAGGTTAGAAAATGAATTTTCGATACTTATAAGTGCAACAAAAAAGTAAACTTCAGAAATTATAAAAGCATACAACAGAACTTTATAAAAGTGCACAATATAAATGTTATAAGTGCATAAGGCCGCACATTCGTACTTGAACACGAGTTTTTGATAGATTGACTATTGACATTTATTAATTTTCATTGATTATTGATTTGATAACTGGATGGTTGGATTTTGAACAAAATCAATAATCAATGGGTCATTTATGGTCAAATTGAAAATCGATGATGAAAATTGATAAATATTACCAATATGTAAGAAACCATTCATGGTCCAATTAAAAGTCAGAAATAAAAATTGATAAATATCAATAGTTAATGAATCATTCTTGAAATTAACTCATGAAAAGCATAAATTTATAGTAGCTAACTCTTTAACTACTTACAATTTTCTTTAGCTTTCTTGGCACTTGAATAATGTTTATGTTGTACATATTGTTTTCTTGTACGACGCAAGGACAATAATTAATGTACACCAAAACCATATTATAGAATATAGATCTAGCTAATTGGAACACAAGATTCTCATGCATATGGTACGATCTAAATTAAGATTTATCATTAGTCAAGTAATAGGTGCAACATGTCTTTGGACAAGGCATTTGCATTATTAATTATTAGTCAAACAAAAAACTACTACTTGCACGTCTTCCTCCTATTTTATTACATATGTCCCTGTCCGTCTAGCCTTAAAAAAATATCTTCCAACCCTTAGCTAACAATTTGGACCAAAAGAGCTGGCTGTTTCGTTGAATAAGAGGTCAATATCATTAATTAGCTAGACAAATATTGACAATATATAAACTAGGAAAATTATAACTCTTGCGGTTTGAAGTAGGACAAAATTTATTATATATATGTTTATTGGGTTTCAGATCTTTATCTTTCAAATTAAAAGTCTTTTTGAATTATGTTTCTTATCCTTATAAATAGATATTCTACGTATGAGGAAATTTCAATTTTAGTCATATGACTATAGGGGTCTTGTTAATTTCAGTCCATGACTTTTAAAAGTGTCAATTTAGTACCTTAATTATGCAATTTTTGTCAATTTTGGTCACTCCAGTCAAATTGCCAGCCAAATTTCGCTGGAAAATTTTAATTGTTAAAATAATAGGGTATTCTAGTCATTTCACGTCTCTTTTCTCCTTCCCAGGCGAGTACATCCCTTCCTCTCCCGTTTCTAGCAAATGCAACGAACTAAGATGATGTGGAAAGGAGGCTTGATGATATTAAAGATAGCGTTTACAGGGAGAAAGAACGCCGGAAACGGGAAAGAACGATGGACTCGCCGGAGAAGAAGAAAAGGGGCTTGAAATGACCAAAATACCCTCATTATTTTAACTATTAAAAATTTCCGGCGAAATTTGGCCGGAGTGACCAAAATTGACAAAAATTGCATAGTTATGGTACTAAATCGACACTTTTGAAAATTATGGGCTGAAATTAACAAGACCCCTATAGTCATATAACCAAAATTGAAATTTCCTCTTCTACGTATCAATACAGTGAAATCTTAATGTCTAAAAAAAAATAAAAATATGTTCCTCTATGTTCTTGTATCTCTATTATTGTCATTTTCGTTTTTCTATTACATTTAGATTGCATCATTCTGAAAGGCAATGCCTGTTCTGGCAACGTTAGTGGTAACAAACAACGTCTGGATGAATTATTGTCACCAGCTACGGTAAATTGAATTAATGTGTTGGTTATTAGCTTTAGGTTGGACCTAATTACCTGATCTAGCTGAGTGTAAATCGTGAGGCTTCGTACATGGGATCAGGTGGTACTTAATTAATTAGTTCATCACCACACTATAATACTATATCATAATACCATGTTACTATGTTGTTTGTCTGTTGGTTAAATCTACGGTATGTATTAAGCTTATGTCCTTGTACGTTTCCCTGCAAAAAAAACATTCTGTTATATATGTTTTTCTCAATTCTCATCCCAATTATATATGAATTGTATTGCTAGCTTGTACCAAGTTAAAAAAAAAAATATGATAAATACGTTATTTACTAAGTATCCATTTTCTCTTCATTTAAATTAATACCCGTTTTCTGTCAAACACTTTGTGTTCAATTAGTATATATGTAACTTTCTTTAAGAAAAGGTTACATGATCAAACTCTGCTAGTATAATATTGACTCTTTATTATGCTATATTAGAGAGGATAGTACTAAAAAAAATACCCATTTTTTCTATCACACTTCAAATGCTTATAGCCTCCAAACATTAAGCCAAATAATAATAAAAGAATAAAAAGATAAAATAAAAAATTTTGTGATAAAATAATTACAATCTCATCAAAAAATTGTAATCTTTCATATTTTCTCTCTCAGTCCATTTTCTTTCATTCACTTTGAATGCAAACGCACACAACATTAAGATCAATTTTTATTTTTTTTTGAAACAAATGAGGGGAATACCAAGATCGTTAAGCGACCCTCATAATATTCATCTCACCAAGGAGACCAAGCTCATCCTCTCGAATATGTCTCTGGATCTCAATTGGTGGACTTGCAAACCAGTTGAGATCCTCCTCTTGGTTGCTTGCAAACTTGGCCATGGCATCAGCTACTTTGTTTTGTTCTTTTGGAGCATAAGTGAAACAAAGGTTCCAGTCTCTTCCTCTTGCATCCCGGCACATCTCAACAAGGTTCCTGGCCGGACCCTCATATTCAATTGCATCGTTAATTAATTAGCGATGTTGCTTTTAGACAATCAGTCTCGATCACGACCCTTCGATAGCCCATCGTTAATACAGTAATTTTGAACACCTATATATCTATCCTCATGATTGATTTATAGCCCAAAAATATAATCTTGAGATAATGCATTTGATCATCAATTGTTAATTATTATCATTTATTAAGATTGATTATAATATATTGATAAATGAAGTCCATTTCCCATTTGTTTAAACAAATGATACGCTATATGCAATTTCACCTACCATATATCTTAATTATTTAATTTGTTATCATATCTATCGTAGCTAGCTAGCTCAGGGACATTGATGTTTACGTCCTTAATTTAATTTGTCAATATTCGGCGGACAGATTCACGCGTCTTAGGCATCATCTTTTTTTTTTCCTTTTTTTTTTTTGTTAATTAAGGTTTTCAGCTTTGCTAAGTTATTTCTTTATTATTATTATTATTTTTTTTTTATTTTTTTTTTTTTATCATCAAGGTTTTAAGCTTTGCAGAGCTATATCTTGAACCTATGAACATGCTTCTAAACAAGTCTAGAGTAAGATTTTTTATTCACTAATTAGATCGATGCTTTTTATCATTTCATGTATTTACAATTGTATTAGTAACTCTTCCCTCTGACTTCGATTTCACCAAAATATAAACAAATCAAACCCAAAACAGAAATGTGTTGACTTTAATGTTTAAACAATCGTAATGAAGAAGAATAAGCTAGGTAAGCAAACTCAGCTTACATGTTAGAATAAGAAGAAACCCCATACCCCACAAAAGAAAAAGCAAAATTAACCCACCCGTCTTTGATAAGAACAACAATAATATATACCACAAGAGTAAACATTTGGACAACACCAAATAAGTTGGTCGATTTTAGTGTTAACAATATTACAAGTTTAATTATAAGTGAAAGTGACGACCTATTACCCTTTCAAAACACCAGAATATGTTATGCTCAATATTCCAAGCACCCTATGATCCATATATGCTTTTTGCAAGTCCCTTGTACTATTGCCTTTTCTTTTCTTTAACAAATTTTCTTATTATATTAAAAAAAAAAAAAATCTTATTAGAAACGTAAAGTAGCATTTCACCAATATATAAATAATAAAGAGATTATTTATATTGTTTAAAAAAAAAAAAAAAGAGATTATTTATATGAAGCTGCCGGCCTGGTGGTCTGATATTCTCTCATTTCCATGCAGCTTCCATATTTTATTTGGACCGGGCAGGGGATGGTGATCTGTACGTATGCATTATTGCAGCAGAGTTGTCATATACAGAGAGTTTAGATCTCAATAGTGTGTTACCAAGTTAAATTATAATTAAAAATAACTATATAATGTGATAACTGCAATATAATACTGCCAATAGTATACAGGTTTAAGACATATATAGATCGATGTTTTTTCTACGCATATGAAATGCGATGGGAAGAGTCTGGAAGCTTGGGAATACGACTGCTGACGATTGGGAGAGTTTTGTCGGATCGAATTTTAAGAATTGAAAATTTTAATGTAGGTACGGAGTGATAAAGATATATTCCACTGCTTATCACATGTATAATGCACGTTCCTTAGCTTAGCTTGCTGCTCTCTCGTCACGTAAGCCACAAGTCAAGTCATAATTTATTACCCAAAACTTATATTATTACTCCCTATATGTCACATAATTATACTTTTTACTAATCTTAGCAATTAGGGTGTCAAGGTAGGTCAAAGCGCGCAGGTCAATTCTAAACTGTCTCACAATGATACGTGTTAAGACCTAAAATTTATGACCCGTCAAAATATAGACATCACAAGTTATGCGGGCTAGTCTGCGCGAGCTGCAGACTTTTCATAAATTAAAAAAAAAATTATATATATAAATAGCATATCTATAACATTACAAATATTATAATTAATTTAAAAATTTTAAAATGAAAATAAATCTATGAAGAAAAATCTTTTCAACTATCCAACACTCCAACCCAAGGCCAAAACATGTTGCGTGGCCGGGTCCCACAATGGTTTTTTTTTCTAATGATCCAACCAAGCATGGGACCCGCTAGGCTACAACACTAATTAGTGAGTACTTGACTACTTGTATACCGTACTTGTAATACTTTCCCCCCGTCTAAATGACTAAATCCAGTGTCGCTGTATCAGCAGAATTAACCCAAATTAAAGGCAAAGATTATCTAATAAATTATAAGTTTTAATGCTGAATTTCAGAATCTAAATATTTAAATATTTTTTATCCAAAATTAACACCCCACCCCCCTAAAAAAAAATCGTCACTTCATAAATAACTAATTAAGGGACAAAAATAGACTAAAAATACTAAAATGTTAAATTTATAGCTAAAATATATCATTTTCATCATTTATTTTTGAATGCTATTGACTCTGTTACATTGTATTATCTGTTCAAACATACTTTCTCAATTTATTGAAACACAAAGAGTCAATAACGCCACAATTAAGACTCAATCTCATGACATCTCATATGTGAGAGGTTACTACATATCATCTGAGCACAAGGTGCTTGACATTTTCATTATTTATTTATTTATTTGTATTTTAATTTGTATTTGCCGCTTTAAGCAATAATCGATGCCATTCGTGTTGAAGCCTTGATAGTGCCACGAGTTTTTTTTTTTTTTTTTTTTTTTTTGTTATCATATTATAGGTATTGAGATTGGATATATATATATATATATATATATATATATATATATATATTATATATATATATTATATATATATATATATATATAATTCCATTCCTTTGTGATTGGGTGTGTCCCGTGCAGTTGTGTAGTTAAATCAGAGTCATTGATCTTGCTTAAATCAACGTCCAGGATTAACAAAATAAAAAAAAAATGTAGTAGCAATTTGATAATTTTTACATCTAGGTCAAATTTAAGGTGCGTGATTTTTGTGCTTAAGGTGCGTGGTTTGTGTGTTTAAGGTGTATAATTTTTGTGCTTAAGGTGCATGATTTTGTGTTTAATGTGATAATTGTTGAAACTTAAGGTGCGTGGTTTTTGTGTTTAATTAAGGTGCGTGGTTTGTGTGCTTAATGTGAGTAGTTGTTGAAACTTAATGTGTGTCAACCTGAAACTTAAGGTGTGTTGTTTTCCTTCTTAAGTGCGTGATTTGTATGCTTAAGGTGCGTGAGTTGTTGAAACTTAAGATGCGTCATTTTAAAACCTTAGATGCGTGATTTGTGTTTTTAAGGTGCGTGATTTGTGTACTTAAGGTGTGTGGTTTGTGTACTGAAGGTGCGTCATTTTTATGCTTAAGGTTAAGTTACTTGGTTCCTTCCATAAGCGTTTTTTAAAAAAATTTCATTAATTTGAGCCATTGATCTAGATTTGATCAACAGTTCATATTAAACCGCACGTCTGCACCAGAACCCATATATATATATATATATATATATATATATATATATATATATATATTCATGCATGTGTATCATGATGCTTCCAGATGCAATACATGTGGGTGACTTGGTTCTCTGTATACTCAATATAATGTCCCTGTTACTCCGTATTATTTTATTAATTTGACATTTTGTAAAACAATTTATGTTTATTACATTTTTTTTATCCTAATTTTTCACCAATTAACATTTATTATTGCATTATATATGCACACTTATAAATATAATTCAATACTAAAAAACAATTATATATTTTGTAATATAATTTGTACTCTGTACTAATTACTACAATACAAGACGAAGAAACAACATATAACTAAAGGTGAAAAAAGGGAAATTTGGAGAAAGTACTAAAAACAACATATATAAGTACGAAATGCAAACAATCCGTAGAGCTTTTCTTCGTCTTGTGATCCTATATGATAAAGAAGTTAAATTATCACATGTTGTCCCACTGAGAGTCGAACTTAGAATCGTGTAGTCATCAATTGGACGAATTTGGTTGGATTATATAACATTAGAAGTAAGCTAAATTTATAACCCCATGAGTATCTTAAGAGTATCAAATTACTGGAAATGAAAAGCTAAGCACTAGTTTGAATGAGTTCTTATGAAGCTAGTTCAATCAACAAAACTGGAGATCCTATTTAAATTCAAATATTAGAAGGTAAACTAATGTAAAATGCAAGTTTAATTTCTCATGTGAAGATTAAAGAAATTGTGCTAGTATAATGTACTCGATATTACTCACATGATTATATACTCAAGTATACTAAAAAGACAAGATTGGCTACTCCTGAAGTATACAAGTCAAGTAGCTCATTAATAACCTAAGCAATCTATTAACTCTACCCCAAATACAAGTTAATCTTATATGTTATGATATGATACTAAGATAATTGGTATTACTCTTGTCATCTACAATATTCTAACATTCTAGTAATTCCACTCCTGTATGGGTACACAAGGCTAGGTAATGGACCACGGTCCAAAGCATCGTCGTGAATATTATGAGTCAAAATATGTACATTATGTGTTAGATTAATGTACATTACCTTGTTACTGGTAATGTACATTATGTTTTAAAATAATGTACATTATGCTTTAGAATAATATACATTATGAGTTATAAAATGTATGTTGCGTTGTGCGTTGCGAAAAATAAATTAGTTAAACCGACGTCATTTTTGATACATGATCTGCAGCAACTGTGTGGACAGGATCCACGCAATAACTATTGGCATGGGAATAAATAGGCTCAAAAAGCAAGCAACTAATCCAACCCTAAATTGCTACTCCTACTCCCATAGTACCATGCCAATTTGGCCTTCTATTTTTTTTAAACTCATAAAATTAAATAATCGTGAAATATAATAAATACATGTATAGTACTTTTTTTTACACCTACGATTCATTGTAATTTTATTTCTTACCCAAACATAACGCTTGACTATTTCTATGACAAGGGTCAGAACACCTGATTATTTAAAAAATGAAATTAGATAACATTTGAACTTATTAAAAAAATTAATTAAAGCCATTTTGACTCGTTGCTGAATGTTTGGATGTTACCAATATTTTTGTTGATTTGAATCTTACTTTGCATAATAATAATAATAAAATAATAATAATAATAATAATAATATTATTATATATATATATTATTATATTATTATTTATATTATTATATATACTATACTAGGTATCCGGTCAGTACACCCTAACAGCAACCAGACATGATATTTGGACCTGACAGTCAACACTTAAGATATGATCAATTAGCTTGACTCCCTAATTATTCTTTCATAACCTCTCTTCTCATTAAATTATAACATAATCCCATTATAACCCTCAATTAATTACCCTTTATTACCCCAATACGCCATTATTCTCATTCATTACCCAATTAAAACCTTCCATTCATTACCCATAATAATCTCATAAAAACCCATTATCACCCATTAAAACCCATAACAACCAATTAATTACCCACTATTAAATACCCATGATATCCCCTACTATTTTCTACTATAAAAGAGGTCAAGAGTTGAAAGAGCAAGGGGGGCACCATCTCTATGTACGAAACAGATTTTTCAACTATAAAAGAGGTCAAGAGTGAAGAGGGGGGGGGCACCATCTCTATGTACGAAACAGAAAAACAACATGTACAAATCACAAGCAAAATAGTTAATTTTTTTGCCAGTGGACTACCCAAAAAGGTCCGTAATTTTACCTTCTATTTCCACGTTAATTCTTTTTTTTTTCAAATTTTTTTTTTCATTCGATCGGTTGTGTTGGACACCGGTAAATTGTCCAAAGTCTTGAAAGCCAACGAACAATATTATATATTATTATTTTATTATTATTTTATTATTATATTATTATTATTATTTTTTATTATTATTCATTATTGATTACAAATTACCAAAATGATAAAAAAATTAATTATAAATCTAAAAAGAAAATAGAATAAATTTATATCCTATCTCACCGAGTTGTTACTATATACCATGGACTATAGTATCCACCCTCGCATAAGGTGGAACCCCTAGTTTATAAAAGATATGTTAAATTGGTGTATAATATTATTTAAGTTTAACTGTGAGAGCTTTCGTGATGAGCTTGCTAGAAACATAGTAAAGTGTGTTCTAAGTCAAACCATAGAGTTCTAAAATTACTTAGAAACTGTTGAAATCATTATATATTCGGTTGGAATATCAATAGGTTCACCAGGATACAACATGAAATTTTTTTTACAAAATAAGCTTTATGTATAGAAATATTGGTGTGACATGGAACCATTTTGAACATGAAGTAACATTCGTGTAAAACCAATATACGCATAAAAGGTAATTGTAACGCCCTTTCATAAGTTACCACAAACCATACACACCTATAAGTACATATAAAATCTTATCGACTTGGTACATCAAAACGACAAAATCACGTATCTAATGAGATTTTAAAAAATAAATGTACGCATTATACTTAAAGTTTTCAACAACTTATTCTACGCTAATCGCTTAATAGCTAAACATTCCATTCCACCAGTACTCCACCTTACGCACCTTAACGCGCGCAACCACTTATTCTATCTACCTTATTGTTCTGTGTGTATCTATTATAAGTTTCAACAAACTGCTCATTGAGGAGACATGCGACTAACCACGGCTTCACTAGTAAATAATTTAACGCCCATCTAACACAACCTCCATACGACTGGATTCCGCCTTAGGTCAGTTCAGAGCCAATAAGGATATCAAGTATTAAACTAGCATTATGTGAAATCCTTATTTTAGTGACCCTTAGCCAACATTGAATGAATATATGATTGCAATTAACACACATCTGCTAATCACACACGTTAAACCATCTTAGTTTTACACATTAAGACAACAAAAATCAAACGCACACCTTATAATTTTTGATCGCTGGATGTACCCACCCACCACATTCAATTCTCTTTTAAGCTAACTACAAATCTTATATGTTTCTGATTACCTCACTTTAACTTTTGGTTTCAATCCTGTGATGTTGCTTTCAGAGCATTTAAGGATACCAATGGACACTTATCTAGTACTCTGAGAAACTTATCATAGCTTTTCGCATCGGGGTTCATAGCGGATCAATCACTTTAAAGAGGATCATTGGTTCTGGAATTTAGTTTCATGTGATTCTGAAAATTTTTAGTTCATCGAATAGTCGAGAAACTAGTTTTTAGTTCAATAGATTAGATTCTGGAATTTAGTTCATTCATTCTATTAAATTTTAGTTCATCGATTTCATGGAAATTTTTTAGTTCATTTGAATTCTGGAATTATTTAGTCATCGGATCTGTAAATTTTAGATTTCATATGTTGTTGCCTTAAAAATCGAACTGATATTTTTATATTTAATGTTAGAGACGCCATTTTTATAATAACAACGTTTATTTTTTCATATCCGTATGCATCACATTGCGGAGTACTCTCATACTCAATAAATATTTTTTGCGTTCTTTATAGGCTAAATGAAGTTTGGTACTTACTTTTTTAATATACTTCAGAAATACTGCACAAAAGTATCTCGTCTTATTTATAAGTAATAGAAGGTCTAACAAGAAAAGTAAATAAAAAACATAAAAATAAAATAATATACGAATTTTGTTGAAGCTAAGGCAACTATCAAGCTTACAACACAGAAATGGTCATGCGAATTATAATTTGATATGATAAAGGTCAGCGGCAAATTTATCTAATGGTCTAAACACTATTTTACAATGTAATACTAAAAATAGGTAATAGATATCAGATGTAACATATTGTCAACTTGCACTTACTCTTAGTGACATCATGTATGAGTATCCTAGCACTTCTCTGTCATGGGGAGTCATTATACCTTGCACTTTTCTCGTGGAAGGGGTATAGAACGATAGTCTTAGTGATGTAGTGAACTTGAAGTTCCTTTCATAAGATATGTGTTGCTGCTTTAATATGAAATCCTATTTGTGTTTTTTCTCAGTAATACATAATTGAATAGAATGAAAATGATTAGTATGGTGTGGAACATTTTGGTTGATTATCGATGAGTAACATTAATGCACAATGTAGATAATAAAACGGATCACGCTAGTTACAAGGTAGACAATATCAATAAAATACATTATTATGTGATGAAATAATGATAAATGATATTTTATAAGCTCTGATAAATTTAACTTTATTTTAGTTAATTATTTAATGTCTTACATTTTTGTTTTCTCTCATTAATTAGAGTTATTTATGAATGTGATTCGATTTTTCTTTTTTTATATAATATGGTGCAGGGGTGGCGGTGTTAAATTATTGGAGAAATAGTTAATACTTTTTTAGAAAGATAAATATGTTATAAAATATATTTTTAGCTATTACTGAAATTTCAAGCTATTAAACATCTTTCTATTACCATATATATAGTTATTAGATAAAATCTTGTTGCTCTTTTATTATATCTTTGAGGATTATAGTTCTCGTCATTGGATACAGTCGACTAGTGGTATTTTTCAGTTTCAATTCTGTAGGTGTACGAATCAAGTAACCGTGTGGAACGGTCTCACAAAAGGTTTTTTTTTCTAATAACCAATATATACCCTGGTTAAAGTTAATTTTATACAAGTAATTTCGGTCATAATAATGTTAGGTCATATTATTACCTGTACACCCAACGCCACTAAATTTTATGTAGTTGGAGGACCTTAGCGTGGTTCCGCTGATATGCTTATGGTGAGAAGGGTCATTCATTCGTTGTATTATATTAGGAACACAAAACATCATTAGTCGTTGGGTACACACTGGCTCATCGCATATTCTATTTGTTTTTGGCCTTGGGTTGGATAGTGATTTGGATAGTTGAAATTATGTTTTTTTTCTTTGTTCTATATAGGAATATTATTTTTCATTATTAAAATTATTTAAATGTTATTGAAACATCAAATATTATTGTATGTATGTTATAATATATAGATATGCTATTTTAATGAAAATATAATATTGATATTTATTGAGTGTGATGGATTTATGAAAAGTCGTGTCGCATGCATCATAGCAGTCTTAGAACCAGGATTTCAATAAGCACACGACATGGAAATCAAACTTGTGAACTGTCTATATTGTTTGACGGTAGTCTAAATTGATTTATTTAGCTATAGCATTCATCAAATTGGTAACACGTATCATTGTTGATGATGAGGTAGTGTCTTGGATTTTTCGGTAACAATTCATGACTTTCTTTTAAAAGCAAGCTTTTTTTGACCTTTACTCTTTAGACTTCAACCTGATGTGTTTAAAGATTAGTAAAAATTGTATATACTCTAAACCTTGTGACTTCAATTTATTAGAGAGTGAAGTTAAATAAATATAAGTTTCTGAATTTAGGTATAAGAACCATACTTATTATGTATTGTGTTGTATCCTGTTAATACAGAGTGTACGTGACCAGATGTAATATGCAGGCTATATGCCTGACAGAGCTAATAAGCTTTAGGAACTTTAGAGACGAAAGCTCGTGGTACTAGCATTTGTGATTATTTATGTCAAATTTTGTTGGAAATATATATTCTTTATCGAGCATCCGTACCGTACGATTTCTAACGATTGTGAGATTCTTATAAAAATATTTCGATTTTCTCGATCGCAATAAACCTATCGTTTACCACTAGATCTGTCTGATCCATTTTTTGTGAAGGCGAGGCTTTTAGTCTGATGAATTGCCGCCTTAAGTGGGCTTCCAGACTCTTCCCCATCGCATTTCATATGCCGTAGAAAAAACATCGATCATATTATGGTATGTTATTTAATACTTGGTTGGAATCCCTGTACTATGTTATATATTGGGTCGGCAAGCATACTTTGTTGTTCTATTATATTGCCCTTATAGTAATAATTACACACATACTTGTTACTTCACAATATTTACTATAATAATAGTTCTAATTTTTCTTTCTATCTGTATTAATTTATCTGCTTTGTTCTTCTCAATCCCATTAAAAATTTTCTGAATCCCAGGATTTTTTTGAACTTGCATGGCAGATTTGTTGTTGGCTCATGAAGTTTCCGAGCTCTGCCTGGGCAAGCCGCCGCTGAGGTCCCTCTCCGTCTCCGCCACCGTCGGCGACGCCTTGTCGGTTCTTAGAAGCTCGGAAGGCATCTCCATAAGCGTGTGGAACTGCGATCACTCCAAGTCCAGTAGGAACAGCAGCTTCAATGGCGATGATGATGTTGATTGCTTCTGCATTGGGAAAATCTGCATGGTGGATGTAATTTGTTATCTTTGCAGGGAAGAGAATCTTTCTTCTCCCTCTTCCGCTCTCAAAGCTCCTCTCACTGTTTTGCTGTCAAAATCTCAAGGCCTGGTTAGGCACGTGGAACCCTCTTCAAGGTAACAGATATTCCCCTCTCTCTCTCTGGTACTTCCAGTTCTGAGAACTTTCAATTCTGTCTCACCATTTTTCACTGCGGTTGAATAATTATATTATATCGTTTTCTTCTGTGTCGTCTTCTTCATAAGAATTAAGGAACAGATTCCTTTCTTATCAAAAGTCCCAATCTTTTATAACTACTGTTCATTGCTTAATCTAGCTTCGTTAACATCGCCAGCTTCGAAATTCTACAAGTGGGAAACCTGGGGGGATTGATTTGAAGCTTGCAGATCTGGGAATTGAATCTGAATTTTTAATATTGGAGTTGATATTTTCTCTGTTTTTTTCACTTACTTTTTCTAAGTTTGCAAAATTTAATGCCTACTTTTGGGTTTTTTCTATGTTGGGTCTATAATTATGTCCAAATGCAGAAAGATTCGATTTCTGATATCTTCACTATAATGGGTTTTTCTTTCTATTAAGTGGAAAGTGATTAAAATTTAGGGTGCCCTGTTGTGTTTGCAGCTTACTGGAAGCCATTGATCTGATTCTCCAAGGTGCTCAGAATCTTGTGGTCCCTATAGAGACCAGAATTTCACGGAGGAAATTGCTTCAGAAGCCGTCTTCCACCACCATTCACAACGGCCAGGAGTTCTGTTGGTTGACACAAGAAGATGTTATGAGATATCTTCTCAGCTCCATCGGCCTTTTCTCCTCGCTTTCCACCGTCTCCGTCCACTCCCTGGGAATCATCAGCGACGAATTCTTAGCCATCGGGTACCACTCGCCGGCGTCGTCTGCCGTCGAAGCCATCTCGCTCTCCCTGGCTGATCAGACGTCGGTGGCCATCGTGGACGACGACGGCATTCTGATCGGAGAGATCTCCCCTTTCACCCTCGCCTGCTGCGACGAGACCGTGGCGGCTGCAATCACCACCTCTCCGCCGGCGACCTCATGGCGTACATAGACTGCGGCGGCCCGCCGGAGTACATCGTGAGGGTGGTGAAAGCGAGGTTGAAGGAGAGGAATCTGGAGGGAATGTTGGAGGAATTCTGTATCAGTTCCTCCTCCGACGTCACCCCCTTCAGCTCCTCGTCCGACGAGGAAGGGTTGCCTTCCCCGACAACAAATCATCAGTCGAGGTTAGCCGACTGGGTCGCTCCGGCAGCTATTCCGCTAGGATGGTTAGCCGATCAGAGGCTACCGTCTGCCACGCCGGCAGTTCTCTGGTTGCCGTGATGATTCAGGCCATCGCGCACCGCGTTAACTACGTTTGGGTCATCGAAGACGACTGTGCTGTGGTCGGAATCGTCACGTTTTCTAAGATGCTTGAGGTTTTTCGTGATTACATGCTGTCCATGATCTAAAGCAACATCGGATCAGAGTTCGACAATAATAATGAGGATTTTAGTTCCATCTTCTACTTCTGTAGTAGTATTCATATCAACGAATTTCAATTCCTTTGTGAATATGAGGCAACCACCTAAACCTCCATTGTATGGATACTACTTTTGAGTTGTGACATTCTAGACTTCTAGTTTTCCTTAATCGACCAGGATGCCGTAATTCCTAAACGGAACAAAACTAAATGCTTGTTGAACTTCAATTTGTCTTGAATGAATATTCTTCATCATCCTCCAAAACCAACATCTTCTATTCCCCTTAATCATTAAAGTTCTGCAGCCAGCACCTATTTTTTCTCAATGATTCAGTAGACAGTATTTGAGAGAAGAGACTAATGTTTAGACTTTTTGTTGGGTTGGGACTTAGTTCAATGATCATTGTGATTTATCCTTCCACCATCTTATCTGGGTATGGGGCTTTGGAGCACCAGAATTTGTCTTTTTTGGATAATAAATTTGGTTTGGTGAATAATTAAGAATGGTATTAGTTGAAGGTGGGACCATTTGTGCATAAGAAACAAACTAAATGCGTAATTAAACTTTAAAAGATTTGTAAAGATTACATTTTTAAATAAAACATGGATCCTAAAACTAAAAAGTGCTAAAAAGCGCTTCTTCTATTACTTATTATATTACTTAGGATAGGATTATAGGATAGCGTCGTCACTAACAATCTTGTCCTTGAGTACTGGTGTCTTGCTGGACTGAAAGCTTAACGGGTATTGTTAATTAGTTAATTACCCTCTTTTTAACCTCGCTAATGACAGTTAACCTATGATATGAGAGACGATTTGATGGAGTAAAGCAAGTTGTGTTTGCCTTTATTTCTGCATACTTTTCTTTTCGATCGTGCGATAAATGTCGTCTTCCTTGTAACTGAAAGGGACATTCCTTCACTACAATTGAACCTTCCTGTTACGAGGTAAATGTGTGGATGAGGTTGTTCAGTCACCCATGCTAACCTTTTGCTCTCACAATTCACTGCACTTTATGACTCTGCGGACTTCCATGCTTTGGATCGGAGTCTTTCTTCCATTCATTGGTAGGCTGCTAGCTTGAACAATGCATGAACAAGACTTTCTTGGAGTCAGTGATAGGCCGGTAGCTTCGACAATAAATGCCCTGTGGATAAAAAGGGAATGTATATGTCTGGATGCGGGTGCGCACAAGGAATCTGTCCACTTTGGACATAATTGAGGTTTGAACCTTGGTCTCTTACCGAGCTCAAATACTGCCCACTAAACCATTAAGCTAAGCATGTGCGGGTTTAATTAGAATACACTACAATGTGCCCATACAGGTTTAACTAATTACTGGTTTGTTTGAAACTTGGCAACTGCAATGTGAATATTATGTCCAAATAGACATTTCTTGTTTGCATCAGCATTTGATCTTGTCTACTGAGCCATTGAATTACCGTGATTTACACATTTTCACATGTTCTATCGGGAAAGAGAGTGGGGGCCCTTAGAGTTGGCACCTATGGGATATCAATTATAGCGAGGGATATAAAATTCTTCATATCTTAAAGCTTCCACTATTGCGAGGTTGCATTGGTTCCTCGTGATTTAAGTTTCTTTTAAGTTGTATGTTAGTATATTTATATCTGAGACTTAGATGTACGTATATAAATAGTGTAAGAAGTGGAACTTTGTAAGTTTCAGGGCTGGATTCGTATTATTTTTGGAGTATTCTTCAAGTATTACACAGTAATTCAATAGTTTTATAAAGAGATGAGAGGAATTGAACGGTCTGAATTCTGCTGAAAAAATTGGGGTTTCAAGTGAGAAGTGGTCGGAAATTTTGCAGTTCTCAATCAAAAATTGAGTTTGGAGTTTGGATGAACTCGACAACTCAATGGCCAATTTAAGGGTCCAGAAAAATATTTGTTATTATTATCGTAAAGTAAAATAACCATGGCTACCATCCAGCAGAAATCTAAATTTATGGGTCCGTCACAGAAATTCGTTTGGGTTTTTGTTTCTGTTCGTAAAAATCCATTTTGGGGTTTTTGCTTTTGCCCAGAGGAAGGAGAGTGGATTTCTCTTTTTTTTTTTAAAATAAAAAATCATCACTTTCATCCTCTCTTCCTCCTTCTCTCCTTCTTTTTGGTTTTCTTTCTTCACCATATATATAAGTAGTAAAAAAAAATTTAATTTTCAAAATTCAAATTGGTTGTTAAAATTTCATGCCACCAGGTACCCACCAGTGATAAATGGTCAGAAATTCATGGGTGGTTCAAAAAAAAAAAAATTCAATTTTTTTTTTGAACCACCCATGAATTTCTGACCATTTATGAGTGGTGGCCTGGTGGGTACCTGGTGGCATAACTTTGTTGAGTGAAATATGGGTGATCTTTTGTCATTATGTGTGTGTTTCAGGGATGTTGTGGCCTGGGTTCATTATCTCAAGGCACAATATATGGAATGGAATGGTCCAAAGGTGTACGGTATACCTATCAATAGAGATGTACATTAAGTAGTTAGACATGTCTAAAACTCTAATGCCACCCTGGTAAGGATCCTTGCAAGTTCCAAATTAGACAGAAAATAATTAAGGATACTTTAAACCACAGAAAATGAGCCCTTCATCTTCTTCAAACTCTTACACTCTCCTTAATTAGCATACTTTGCCATTAACCCCTAAAATTAGCAGTAATTAAGTTTCGTGCTCCTCAGCATATATGCCATTCATATCATCTTTTTTGCAAAGCTGAGAGCTATGGATTAGTGGCTTATATTATCTTCAGCTAATTAATCACAATAGTTCATTAACATGCATGCATTAGCGGCAGCCGGCAATGTAAGATTTGAGAAGTGACGTATATGCACCGTCCCTTTGTTGGGATAGAGTGATATGATGTTGGAGAAGACAATGTGGTGGGTCAGTGCTGGGTTTTCTACTGCGTCGCAGTCCAGTGAAGGTATTAACGGAGGTGGGTTTATTGAGGGTTTGATCTTTCTTTACTGTTAAAATTACCCCTATTGGCTATTGGTTGGTTGCTGGGTGGAGAAAAGTATGTCTTTTTCCAAGAAAATCCAGGCAAGATTGCAATCCAAATGAGAGAATTGAAATATAGTGTAGCTGTGTCCATGTTTCATGTCATTAATCAATGCTTTTATGGGTAGAGATGATGTTGAGGTTTAACTGACAGGATAAGTAGGTCTGGACTCTGGAGGGACCACAATCAACTTATGAACTAAGTTATCAGGTTATACATAATAGGTCTAAAGTAAATTTCAGTCTTCAATTATTGATTGAATGACTCAGGTTTTAGAAAAACAAAATTCACAACCATACTACCTTTATGGCCAAGCTACTGGCTCTATTACATTGTAGTATCTGTTCATATACTTTCTCAACCTACTGAAACACAAAGAACCAATAACGTCTTCACTAAAGCTCAAACTCATAATCTTTCAAATGAAAGTCCAACCCGGATACCATTAGACCACATAGTCCTGGTAATGTAGTTTGGTTGTAAATGAATTGAAATTCAATAAAAACTGAAATTACATTGTTTGGTTGGAGGTCCCTTCTTTTGCTGAATTACAATTCATGCATCTACCCTAGAAATTGCAATTTCATGCTTTTGGAATTGCAATCTCATTTTAAATTGCCAATTTATCCTCATTATCATTATTATATTAATATTATATAAGGACAATTTTAGTATTTATTTACTTCTTTCCTCACAATTCCCATCATTGTATTCATTCATACCCAATAATATAATTTTTACCAAAAAAAAAATACCCAATAATATAATTTAAATTCTCACTTTATTCTTTTCCCATCGAATTGCAATTTCTTTTTCCTTTAATTTCATCCTTCCAATCAAACGCACTATTAGTTGTTTACCTATTTTACTAGAGTTTTTTGCACTTTGAGTCCCACGACTATAGTGGCACTGGCAGAATTGATCCATGACTTCTGAACCTTGCAATTTTAGTCCACGACTATTGATTTTTTTGCAAAAATGATCCTTCCGGCCACTTTTCTGTCAAAATTTCACCGGGAAAAAAAAAAATTCTCCATTTTTAGCCGGGTTAAAATTGACATTTTACTTATCTAAAAAAAATTAAAAGAAAAAAATTGATATTTGACTACATACAATATTACTGGGCTACATACTACTGCCCCAAGCGGCGGAGTTCCTGGAGCAAGCTAAAATTGACTCTTATTTCTATCTTAAGGACTTAAAATTGACCGATTATGATCTAAATTTGGAATGGAGTGTGTGTATATATACACACACCCTCCATGATTATGATCTAAATACGGAATATTCTTGATAGCTTAAGCCTTGTATTTATCGGGCTTTATACTCAAGCGGGTTCTGGTCTATTTGTGACTTTGAGGTACGAAATAAGCCCAAGTTTTCTTTGAAGCCCAAACCTTAATAATAACCCCAATTTATATCGTGCATCACAACGCACATTGCTATGTGCATCCAGGTACAAAACGCGCGCGTTTCATGCTGACGTCATGCTGATGTCATTCCGTCCATCCGAAAAGATCAAACCTCATTATGTGTATTCAGTTAAGACTTCAAGAATTTATGTGTATTATGTTAATCAAACTCATTATGTGTATTGTGTTATGAGTTTATATGTATTATGTATTATGTATTATGTTAGATTATGTGTATTCATTTATGAGTTTATGTGCATTCAAAACAGAGAATTTTTTTAACAACTTAACAAAATGACATTATTTTGAGAGGCGCGGGACGCACAGTGCATGTGACGCCCTGGTGCACGGTATAACGATTGAATTAAATATATTGTGTGTTTAATTGAGTCGAAAATCACACTCTTTCTTCAACAGGGGCAAGAATAAGAAATGAATTATGCAAAGTGAAAAAGTAGGCTCATTGATAAAGAGTTAATGGTAGGCCCAATACATTTAAATTAAACCTCTTTTTTTCACAAGTTCATTTTTAAAATCAGTCTCATGAGTCATGAATATTAATCTATTTTTTACAGAAGTTTTGGCAAATTATATTATTGATTTAGGTTCATTATAATAATGACAAATTATACTATGAATCATGGCTCAAATTATAATATGGATCACTAATACAAATTTATTTTAATATATTACATGTTTATTTTAGATAGTATACTAAAATAAATTAATATCAAAACATAATGAATTTATTAAATATGAATTTGTAATACAGTAAAAATAAACGTGTATATCAGTATTCTACCTTGCAATGTGGATCATAGTTCACAATATAACAATGGTATAATAATAATGTAGGTTCATTGATGGGTAAAGATGGGACGCATGTATGGCTAAGATGAAAGGTCAATGAAGACTATATACATGTCGAATGAAAATGGAGGGGGTTAGAACATTATATAAGGGAGTTCCCTGTGTCTCCCTTTTGAGAAATCAGTATATAGTCCTTACAACACCCCTGACTATAGTGGTTGTTTGGTCCTTGCCTTCAACTCGTATGCTTGGTTTGATTCCCCCATTAATACCATATTAATAGGCTATATTAGTCTATTATGTTATTTATAATTTGAATTGTTTATCTTCTAGCAGCTATAACATGCTTTTTGAGTGCCAAACATGCACAAGTAAAGTATATTATTCTGTATTAGTGTTTTCTCCACCATGCTGTGTATCATCCCATATACACCTCTCCCTCCGTTGAAATGGTGAAATCAGTCCGATAAAATCATCGAATATCAATCTACTTGAAAGATTGATAGAGACATATAATTTCCCAGGTTGACCAACCATCCAGTTAATGCTATATCTTCTATTTTTAAAAAAAATAAATCAATATAAAAAATATTTTGTTGAATCTTTTAAATGATGCAATACTAATATAATACTACACTATATAGCTATGATATATAATACTATAGATATATATAATATATATATATATGAATATATATATATAAGTATATATATATAGAGAATACTATATATAGTATATAACCGTTTTGTGGTATTGTGTTAGCCGGTTGGTTTATCTAATTATATTTTGATGTTTGTTTTATTATCACTCCAAAGAATCATCTGAACAGCTCCCCAAAAATGTATTTACAATTTTACCGTGATATTATGTTAGCCATCAATTTTACGTAGCGATATCTGTTTACGTGACAGTTGAGTTGACATTTTTTATAATTTTTAAATACTTTTAATAAAATTTAAGAAATTTGAAAACATTAAATACCAAAAAAACGATGGGGTGGCCGGCCGACCACCCTTTTTTTTAAAAAAAATTATATTAATAATTTATTTTAAAATTATTAACAAATGGCAAATCAGCTGGCACCTAAGCAGATGACCTGGCTAAAATTGGATGGAACCTGCTATCAGTGTGCCTATTGCATACCATGTTGGAGTGGTTCAGTGACCTAATTGGCACCTTTTTTTTTTTTTCGTTCAGTGGCCTGATTACATTTTCGGTTACGTTTAGTGGCTCCCCAATTTAATCTTATCCGCAATATATAAATTTATTCCATATCGACAAGACATAAAAACTACAACATAAGACAGCATAAACAGTGGCAATCAGGGTTAACAATGTAATCCATGGTATAAAGCATTGCTAATAATTTTTGCAAGATAATGATGATAAAGCCCAAACACTAACATCAAAAGTAGACCTAACATTACAGAATTATATTGCAAGCAATCTGATCTATTGGCTTCGCGTTTTTATTGAGGCCTCCTGTTGCTTAAAAAAAACAATAGATGCATGTTGATAATTTGTTATTATTTATATGCATCTAAATCTGGAAATCCACCAAAACCACACAAATACATGTATTATATTTCCTTTTTATTTT
>VALG01007575.1:0-16144 GCA_009835305.1 Ipomoea purpurea | reverse complement strand
AAAATTTTCAAAGTTAACCAGATTATAGCCATTTCCTAAATATTTATATCTGGTTGTTCCGCCAACCCAGTATTATGAATATTTGGTGCACCATAATTTACTGTTTCCGCATCTGGACGATCATCTTAAAGATATAACTTTAAGATTTTCAAGAGCTCTAAAGATTTCAAGATGAAAAAAACTTTCTAGATCTAGTTGTTTGCGATTCTTTATTCTATCCCCAATAATCTCCCTTACTTCTTGGCAGTCAAGAGTATTGATAGATATATATGGTCCAATTTTGGGAATATGTATGGCCCTAGTCACTCTTTATTAAAAAGATTTATTGGGCAATACGTTTGATTCTTCTGAAACCCAGTTTCAGTCTAATTGGACGTGGATTAATTTGAAGATCATTCATGAAATTCCTCGGCATTCCATTTCAATTTGATCATATAATCTCCCCTAATGCCGTGAACCGATCTCATGCATCAGCCTATCCATCGCGTCTCTCTCAGGGGCTTAAATATGGAGACATAAAGATGGAGGTTTAGATGGATACGCTGATGGTTGGTTATGTAATAGATTGGACTGCATTCATAAGAATAGAAACGCAGATTTGGGAAATGTTTGTTGAAAACCACATATTAGATGTAGGGAGATTAAGGATATGCAGTGTGCCGAAATTTTAGCATAAATATTGCATTCCCCACCAAGTATCCGACACATTGAAATTTTGAAAAATAATGGTTTAGTAATAAGCCATACTTATTAATTAGCTAAAACCATTGGGTATGACATAAGGTACTTGATACTTCGCCTTAATGCTTAATGTCATATAGTAATCGTCTAAAAATGACGAAGTTAGTAGGATACTCCATAAAATAAGAATTATCCATAACTAGATCATATCCGTCTTTTTAGATCATAAAGAACGAGTAACATATGTCTACTCATCAGATGAAGGATTTGATCAAAGTAGATATTTGATCGGATGAAGCATTTCAATTTATATATAAAAAAATTGATGGAGTAAAAGTGAAGCTCTACCAGAACTCACAAAGGAAGAAGTTAGATGTTTGTAGAAAGATCTTACAAAATAAAAAATCTCTGAAAAGATGTTGAATGAAAATTAGGTCATCAATATGACCAACAAGAGCGTTTGCTTCAGGCAAGGCAACTTGGTTGGATTCAACATTGTGATGTTCATTTAGGTTTCAGCAAAATGCATCAGGATGTTGCACGCACGTGATCAGTGCCTTTTTCACCAACAATTGAAGCAATTTGCTGCTGGCCAGAATTATGATCATATGAATGTGGTTGTCGAGATGGATCATTTCACTGTTTATTCTGGTTTCGAGGGTTATTGTTCTTGCCACCTTGGCCTTACCTCTTCCATGTCTTCTTCCTTAGCCCTTCTTGGTGTTGCACAATTAGGTGACATCGTGTGCTTCGGGCACCGGTGCAGAACCAGCTGGGCATGCACTATAGATTTGCGTCAACATGTGGTTGTGCTTCTACACTCATGGGAGGAGGGTGGTGTGTAAAAGAAGACAAGGCTTGCCAATCCAATTCGTGCCAGAAACATTCTGCTTACGCAACTTTAGTTGTGACACAATTTTGCGTATAGTTGATTTAGAATCAGGAATTTGATTTAAAGTTTTGAAAGATCAAGGTAAGGCAGTCTAATTGCGATTTTAGAAAGGACCAATGAATATGTGCTAGTCAAATTTATCCTTCGGGATTTCTATAAGGCATAATGTCCTTTGCAGGAAAGTATTCAGGTGGCGTAAGAAAATAAAGCGTTGTCTTTCTGGCTGCGTCGTTCATGGACTTCTCAACGATCATGTCTTCAAGTGACGTAGGATCGAGATAAATTTAAATATCAAGAGCCTGGATGAAATAATCACTCCCCCAGAACAAGTGGGTAATAGTAGCCAGGATGTATAACTTTCAAATCTATGCATTACTAAGTCTGGCTAAATCCGAAGGTCCACTTGTAATGCATAATAAAAAATATCCTATATATAATAAAGCTATATGTCTTGTGAAAATTAAATGGATAATTTTTTCAAGACCATAATATTTAAATATATTAACAATGACAATATATAGTACTGATATATATATATATATATATATATATATATATATATATATATATATATATATATATATATATCTATATATATATATATATATATATATATATATATATATTATATATATATATACTATATATAATATATATATATATATATATATATTTATTTATTATTTATTTATTTATATTCAATTTCTACTGCAAATATTGTGTGAACGATGGTCCACATAATTGTATGGATCATGAATATCAAATACATTTTTAATATATTAAAAATGCATTTTTTTTTATATTGAAAGTACCTTACATATATGTACCCTTAGTATATTTAAAATATACTTTTTATTGCATGCAACCCCAAAGTTCATAAGTTTGAAATTAATATATGACATAACTAGGCGGCCTAATATTTAAGATTGTTGATGTGCATATTGAGGACTGCGGAGACAAAGATCCGTTATTCGTGGATTCATCGGATACTATCCAACAACACTCTCCAACTTAATTGACGTGAAGTAGGCTTAATAACATTAAGATTATATTTCGAATTATTAGTTCTCATCTTTTATGATTACACACTTAATTCGATAGTATTGTATTTGAAAAAATAAATGTTCGAACTAAGATTGTGATTTTGGTCTTTAAAGGTCAATTGTATGTTGCTACATCTAGAGTTAGAAATCTCAAAGGTCTAAAAATTTTGATCCGTGGTGACTCTAAAATTGTAATTCAATTACTATTGTAGTTTACTAAGTTCTTAAAAATTTGTAATATTAATACTTACTAAATTTTTAATATAGTTTAAGATTTGTAGTAATCACCCACCTTAAGTATTATGTTAATTGTAAATATATCTATGTTCATAATTTTATCATAGGAATTCACACATAATAATTAAAAATAACAAAATTTTATATATGAATAAATCTCATATAGGATATATTTTATAACATATTTTTCGTGCACGCACGGACAATACTAGTTATGTTAATATAACAGAACATGCATAGAAATTCATAAAATCATATGATCCAAATAAATTGCACAAAATAGCAATTTTAATTTATGAGCATATTCAAATAATAAATAACAATATAATATTCACCAAACAAAATTGCAGGCCCAAAACATAACAATAACTTACAGAATGATTATTGTTTTTATTTAAAACCACCAGGCCCAAAATTATTTTCTTAAAAACAGTTGTTTTTTTTCTTTAATTTTTTGTTTTAATAAAAAGGCTCAAGACCGGGTCCATCTCATAAAATTTTACCTGCAAACGCCAAAAGGAGGCGAGAAAACAAAATCGGGAGCAATCGCGAATTAGAGCTGATGCCGCCGCCGTCCTCTGCTGGAGTGCCGACTGATCGCGAGACGCCTCTGGCTGCCGAAGCGCCTGTCGATCGCGAGACGCCTTCTGCCGCTGCCGCATGACCACTGTCGTCATCGCGCTCCGCCGGAGCGTTGGCCACTATGGGGGCGCAGCAGAGCCGACGCAACCTGCCACCGCCGTATCCATCGCCAAGTAGATTAGGATCGAACGCAACCCTCTACCGGAACTCCACGCCGCGGCCCTTTGCTGGAGTGCCACGCTTCGCCTTCTGTCGGAACGCCGGTCGCACTGAACCGTCGTTGCATCCGTCCATTGGAACGCGGATCGAAGAGAAAAAAAAATGGTGTCGTGACCGAGAGAGAAAATTGGAGGCAGATCGGGACGAAAAATGTGAGCGGCATCCACCGTCGCCACACCATCCCTGAGCCGGAACGTCGTGAACGGTAGCGACAACCTCTCTGAGGAGCGTCGCTGAGACGGCCAACGTCGCCATCACCTGCCGCACCATTCAAAACCCATCGGAATGGGCGGCAGCCCGGACCACGGATCTCCGGAGCAGAGATAACAAGCATACACATTGGAATCCGAGAGGTATTCCCCATTTTTTCAAAAAAATTATGTATATTTCGAATTTGTTTAAAGAAACTGGAGAAAATTTTTATAAACAAACGGGTGATGGATAAAAGGGAAAATAATAATGCAGCCGCCGGGGAAGATATATAGAGTTATCTTTGCCAAAAAAAGATGAAGTACTGTACAAACTTAATTTCCAGAGAGTATGCTTTTCGTATCAGTTTTATATAGTACAATATACTTGAAAAACAATACAATATTTGAATTTTTCAGAAAAATATTGTATGCAAGATATTCAGTTTATGGTCTCAAAAAATACGCATAGAATAATGATGCAGTTTCGAACATCTATAAATTAAGAATATTTATCCAGCAGAAAATGATGTATGCATATAATTCAATCACAAGTATATGTCGAATTAACAACAAATTATGCACAGATTAATAATTTGTAAGAACATCAATATATATAGCATACCGTTCACCGAAAAAGCTTGCTGATAACGTGTTGTAATGTGTTGTTTGTGCCCGTTGGCCTTTAGCTTCTAACCGGTGAATTGAGACAATGAACATGAAAGTAAAGAGCAAAGGAAAATAGAGAGACAAACTAGATTGGAGTAGAGATTCTTATTCAACATCATCACCATGTACAAAAGCTACAACATATATATAATATACAAATGTAATAATGGGTACAATAATGATAAGCATAATGATGGACCGTTACATCCGTTATACTAATAATGTCCACTTAATGTATATATTTATAACAGCAATGTAATTTTTTTGGTAATGGAATTTTATATCTGTTGCAATTTTTGCAATAGACATTGCAATGGAATTATTTCGTTGCAAATTTATAACGCTTGAAATTCCGTTACGTTACAAATTTGCAACAGTACAGTATAACCATAATTTATTCATTGTAAAAAACAACAAAATTTTGACCTTTTGATCTTATAAATGTACAAAATTCATCTCCGAATCTAAATTCATTTTGATTCGATCTAAATCATTACTGGACCATATTCAAAGTAATGTTTCAAAAGAGCCACTTAGACATCAATTTATACCAAAATTTTAACACTTTGTATAACACTTTCCTTTGAACTATTTATTGTATTGATGAACTGTGTGCCTCGTTAAAAACCTTTGAAGGAGAAGTCCTATGAGAAAAGTAACCACACCGATGGAAAAAGAGTATACACTTGAATTCTTAGTGCTTCGATGCTACACCATTAAAAACCTCAAGTTAAGAAGATTTTAGATGGAAAAAATAAATCATAGAGGGAAAAAGAGTGTATAGTATTGATAATTGACAAGTGCTAAAATGCCTTTGATTGTAGGGTGCTTGTAGGAGATTAATTGTGTGTATTTGATGGATATTATGCTTTAAAATGCTTAAAGTGTAAAATAATGGATAATTATGGGTGCACTTGTCATTTTTAGTTAATTGGAGCTTAATGAAGGGCAATTTGGTCATTTCAGAGCATAAATATGAGATCACGCTCGTGTACAACTTGTGGAGAAATAGACAGAAAGTTGTATTCTTGCTTACATGGTCGTGCAGAGGGTCGTGAGAAACAGGTAGAAAGTTGTACTCTAGCTTACACGCTCGTGTAGAGGTTCACACTTGGACAGGCAGAAAGTTGCACAAGGTTAAGCACACTTCATACAAACAGAGCTACGATCCTGGCACGAGCATGCAAGGAGCCAAACTCCTAATTTGATACATGTTATAGCCTTTCCATTTGCAATTCCCACCTTACGTCGGAAGACAGAGCTTTGGAAGAAGATGTGGACAAGGTGTTCGATGAAATGACTCGGGTGGTTAAAATTGGTACCAAAGTAGAACTCAATCCATTTGATAGGACGATGACCGGAATGACTTTGGCAATAGCAAAACGTCTTCCAAGAATCACGATTCAAGCACTTCTCGACTTCTACCAAAGACTCTTCATATAGCCTTTGAGCAAGGTAAGCTAATCCAATAGCCTCCATTTCTTTATTCGTACTACTTGCTTACTTTCAATTGTGATTTGCTCACTTCAATTGCATTGGCTTCTTTATTTTACTTTTGGTACTTGCTACTTGATGACTTTTCCCTTGATGCTTAGGCCTAGCTTCATGATGCTTCTCCGCGCTTGTGTTTAACCACACGCTATTCACTCCCACATGCCATCCTATGAGAACGACATCCCGAGGATGTCCACCTTTATCACCTTTCTTTCCATCCCACGCGTACTATGATTTGTCAAGTAGTGCATTGCAAAATATATACTCACCATATTTGTGAACTTTTAGTCTTGTTTTTCAAGACTGCTTCTCAACTGTATTCCATATATTTTTTCTTTCATTTTTGTTCCATTTATCTTTGAGTTATTGTGTTTGAATTTGGAGCTTAGATAATCCATGTGAGATACATTTTAAGTTAATTGATTGATTGCATAGGAAAGGAGTGCTTGTTTGATTGATCTTATAAGAGTTGTGTATATGTTGATTGAAAGAGTGCTCTAGAGAGAGCATATTAGAAGATGATATTGCTGGACGGCCTGTTTGGCGTCACATTTGTAAGACAATTAACTACTGTTGTCCTTCTTCTACCATGATAAATATATAAAAAAAAAGAGTGCTCTAGGGAGAAATATTGCTTTGAGATTAACTTGTGAGATTTGCAAGATGCAATTTTCAAGGAGAAGAAGCAAAGTGGTAAAAAAGACTCAAGGCCACGGGCAAAGAAACACGAGTTGGGCGTCCATGTAGAAGGCACCTGGTTTTAGATTCTTAATGCATGCTAATAGTTGTTTCATCTTTGAAATGTTAAACTAGTTTTGGATTTTGTGTTTCTTGAGCATTTGTTCTCTTCACCACAGAATGGTTTGTGTGGTGTTGATAGTTTTATAAGTTCACTCTTCCTCAATATTTAGAACAACAATTTTATTTGGACCAACTTTTGGTAGGGCCTGTCCAACCAGTGACCACGGCTCTCCACACACACGATCCTTGCGCCTGGAGGTACACCTTTATTTTGGCTTTCCATCCTGTTAAATCAGGATATAACATAGCAACACAAAGAACTACACCAAAGATTCACTAGAGCAATCACAATTCGATCGATTAAACAAGATATTTATGGAAGAAACATGAACCAAAACCACATCCTAAGGATAAAAACATATACAGATTTAAAAGCTTTGATACCAACTGGAATTTCAAGTGTTCCTCGATGTTATCCCGATTAACCTAAACTTAGTTGTTTTATATCAATTACAAATACTGCCTCAAATTCGGTTTAATATAATCAATCATTAAGCCAGCTTATGAATTTGTGTAGTAAACTAATCAAATAGTAAGAAAATGAACATAAGGGTTTGTTTACCCTGGCCACTTCGATGCAATCACAACTACATTTGGAGGACCACCATCAGTGAATCCAATCCACTATCTCAAAGGATGTTCAACATACGGTAAGAGAACAATCTCACTAGTGATGTGATATACCCCACATTGTAAGTATCCAATATGCATGTTACCATAGATGGATTGTAGAGCTCGGAGATCCACGCTTCAGTTGTTCGAAGAAGATAAGAGATGCATGCTTTAGCTGTCCGACTCTACGATTCACTGACCGTTCCACCATAGCTAATGTGAAATTCCAAGTATAGATGAATATCTTGAGAGCACATTTTCCCAGAGTATTTATTGTGAAATTCATATAGATATGACTTTTTCAATTAATTATAAAAAATCTCTCTATAATAACTACTATTTCCAAATGTACTTATACTCTGAAATGAGTGAGGGTATACAAGACATTTTCTTGTAAATACAATTGCCCTTCACCCTTTGGTATTAATTGAGAGAATAAATAGTTAACTGTAATTAGATCTCTCAATTAAGTAAGGATAGTCTTGTAAATCACCTCAATTAATGATAACTGCTCAACCAGCTATAAAATAGTCATCAAAGAGTAGATTCTGGACAACTTTAATGTAGGTTCTATTTCACCAGATATTCAGCAGCTCACAAACCAGCAACACTAAGCCTAATCTACTTATTGCCAAAATAATTTTCCAATTATAAAGATGAGGTTTTTTATAATAATATTAATAATAATATATATTAATATTATTATTATTATATATATTATTATTATTATTATTATTATTATTATTATTATTATTATTATTATTATGTTAAACCATATATTTCCTTTGAAAATTACGCATACTCTCCTTGCTTGCTTTAATTCTGAAGTTTGCGATGATAATTGGTTATGGCATATGCGATTTGGGCATTTTCATTTTTCTGGATTAAACTATCGGAAAGAACTTGTTTATGATTTACCTGTTGTGAATGTCCCTGATTGTATCTGTGAGATTTGTGTGATTGGGAAGATGCATAGAGATCCCTTCCATGTGGGCAATTCAAGGAGAGCTACAAAACAGTTAGAGATTGTTCACTCAGACCTGTGTTCGTAGGAGGTTCCCTCACATGGAGGTTGTAAGTACTTTATTACTTCATTGATGATTTCAGTAGGAGAACATGGGTTTACTTTCTGAAGCAAAAGTCTGAAGCATGTGATGTTTTCAAATAATTTAAGGCTTTTGTTGAAAAGCAAAGTGGTTATGATATTAAAATCTTGAGAACTGATAGAGGTACAAAATATATTGCTTGTGATAATTTTCTGAAGGAGACGGGTATTCAATACCAAATGACAGCCAGATACACTCCACAACTAAACGGAGTGGCTTAGAGGAAGAATAGGCCAATCATGGATATGGTGAGGTGCATGTTGAAATTCAAGAATCTGCCTAAGCCTTTTGGGCAGAAGCTGCTGCTTGTGCTGTCTATGTGTTGAATAGGTGTCCAACTAAAAGTGTGCGTAATAAGACACCCGAGGAAGCTTGGAGTGGGAGAAAACCTTCTATCAAATATCTCAAGGTTTTTAGATGTATGGCATATGCACATGTGCCAGATCCGTTGAGAAAGAAGTTGGATGATAAAGTGAGAAGTGCATATTCATTGGTTTATATTGACGCTTCAAAAGCTTACAAACTATACAATCCTGAAACTAAGAAGGTTGTTATAAGTCGTGATGTCACTTTTGATGAATATGGTGCCTGGACTTTTGATGAATATGGTGTCTGGGATTGGTTAGCTAAAGATGAAAGTTCAGTTGTTATTCCTGTTGTTGAAGATATTGTTGATGAGCAACCGATTCCAGATAATGTCCAGTCTCCTTCACAGCCAGAGTCGTTAGTTCGACGATTTCAGCGCTAGCGCCACTTACCAGCTCGCTTGCAGGATTATATTTTGGGTCATGATAATGACCTGTCTGATGAAGAGATTGTTCAATTTGTTCTTTTTGCAGATTGTGGTCCTTTATCTTTTGAGGAGGCTGCTACAAAAACTCATTGGCTTAAGGCGATGGATGAGGAGATCCGTGCCATTGAAAAGAATGGTGCCTTAGGAGTTAACAAATTTACCTCCTGGAAAGAAGCCAAGTTGGGAGTGAAGTGGGGTTTCAGAACGAAGTACAAGTCAATGGAGAAATTGACTGTTTTAAGGCACGGTTAGGTAGCAAAGGCTTACAAGCAGAAACCAGGGTGATTGATTATTTTGAGGTTTTTTGCTCTGCTAAGTGACTCTGATACAGTTGAATGATTATTTCTCTGCTGTCAAAATAATTGGAAAAATTGCATCAAATGGGATGTCAATCTGCTTTTTGAATGGTTTTCTTGGAAGAAAAATATATGTTGGCAAATGCAGGTTTCTGAAGAAAAGGGAGGAAAATTAATTTCAGGGGTTTAGAAGCCTTGTTATGCTTAAAGCTAGGCTTGGGCGTGGGTATGTTGCATTGATCATTTTTGTTGAAAGTGGTTTTATGACAATGTCTCATGAACACTTTGTATGTAAATGCACGATCGGGTGTATTGGTTTAAATATGTTTGTATGTTGAGAGTGGTTTATTATAGAAACAACTTGAAGCTTAATTCAGAATTCAGGGAGGCACTCCATTAAGAGGTTTGAAATGACGATAGGGTTTATGCTCTTTCTTGCTTTTAAGTTGTTCGATATGGATGTGGAATTTTATTTCACAAGAGTATGTGTAATATTTTGAAAAGTTCAAATGGAACTCAACAGTTTCAAAGTCATTAGTGAAAGTTCAAAGGTGTCAAGAATGAGTGTGGTAAGAATGTGAATGTTACGCTTAGAAGCTTAATGGGGAGTTTGAGGTATTGGTGGCAAACGAAGCCAGATATTTCTTTTGGAGTTGGAATACTTATCAGATTCATGATGAAACAAAAGAATCACATTGGGCTGCAGCAAAGCGAATTCTGAGATATGTCAAAGGTACGGGTAATGATTGAATTTTTTACTTACTAATGAAGCTGTGAAATTGTTGGGTAACAGACAGTGATTGAGCTGGAGATATTGAGACTAGAAAAAGCACATCAGGGAATGCCTTCTATCTTGGTTCAGCTATATTTTCTTGGTCATCAGAAGCAGCAGATTGTAGTACTTTCAACTGCAGAAGCAGAATATATTGCAAGCAAACTGTGCTACTCAAACAGTTTGAGCGGAGATTTTGAGTTTTTACAACACGAGCAAGAAGCACCTACAACTATTTTTTTGTGACAACAAGTCACAATTTCGTTGTCCAAATCCTGTCTTTCATGGTGCAGCAAACATATTCATATCAAGTATCACAAAATCAGAGAGTTGGTTATGAAAAGCGAATCAACATTAAGTATTGTTCCAGTGAATGTCAAGTTGCCGATATCTTTACGAAGCCCTTGAAGACGGTGACATTTCTCAATTGAAGAGAATTGGAATGACAATATATCCAACTTGATTTAAAGGAAGCAATGTTTATAATAATAATATTATTTATTTATTATGTTAAATAGTATTTAGAGTTAGTTTGTTAGAAAGTAATTGGGAGACAGTACATGGCTTCATGTTCCTTCATTTTAGCATTTTTTAGTGTTATTATCTAGTATAAAAGTTTGTTATTCAAGCATTTTAATTCATCAATCAAATTAATTTCTCCTCCCTCTTTCTCTCATATATGAAAGATAGATATTAAAATTTAATATATCTTATTAAATTATGATAGATATTTTTGTAAGTTTTGATGAGCCAAATGTACTTTAGATCCCCTTTGTTTTTAGGTCTTTATAGAGCATCATAAATCAGAATAATGAAATCAGAAGGATCTACCATAGGAAGAACAAAATTAATTTGGAAATTAATTTTGGTCCTTAAGTTTTCATCCGTAAAAAGCATAAAGCAATAATGTTGCAAGGAATGACTGGATGAGCCTAACGGCGAAATGGTAGAGGTCTTACTCTAAACGATCACACCCGAGATCGATTCCCCACAAGGACCTATTTTTTATAAGGCAGATTTCTCAAAGGAGACAAATGTGTGTAAGGAAGATGATGTGAAAAGAGCACAATGTGTGTAAGGAGCATGATGTGCTTAAAAGAGCAAATGTGTGCTACAGGAGCATGATGTGCGAAAAGGCAACAATGACTGTGCTTAAAGAGGCATGATGCTCCAAAGGAGCACAATGTGACTGAAAGGAGCACCGATTGCGTCCAAAAAGAAGCACAATGCGTCCAAAGGCAGCACAGTGTGATGAAAGGAGCCACGATCATGCACCAAAAGGAGCACCAATGTACTACAAAGAAGCACGATGTGAACAAATCTGAAAGAAGTACAATGCTAAGGAGCACAATGCCACCTAAAAGGAGCAACAATGACATAAAAGAGCAAATGTCATCAAAGAAGCACAATGTCCAACTAAGGAGCACAACTTTATCAAAAGAAGCACCAATGCTTCAATGTCAAGGAGACCACGATTGTCAAAGTCAAAAGGAGCCACAATGTGCAAAAGAGCAGATGGTCTAGAACAATTGTTACATTCTGGAGGAATCTATTCTGAAGTCTACCCACAGGCACAAGACTCAAATTGCTTGAAAGACATTTAGATCAGAACGTTAAACTATTTAATGAAGGCATGAATATAAAACTATATCTTAGAATTAAATTCTATCAATGAATTATTCAAAGATTCGTTGGATATTCAAATTGAAAAATTAAAGTAATATTTTTAAGACAACTAGAAAATCAAAGTTGTGCTAAATATTTACTTTGTCAGGCAAGTTGACAAATCAAATCAAAAATTGAAGACCTACTATTGTCAACAATATCAGGCTATGAAGATTCAAATATACCAAATTATCCCACTCCAACGGATATATTTGATTGCCTATAAAGAGCCATGAAGACTTGAAGACACAAGCAGAAAAGAGAAAAACGGAGAACAAGTGCAATACAAGTGCAAATTCAAAAAGTGCTATGCTCAAAATATCTAAGAGACTTAGTCTGAAAGTCTCTTAATCTAGTTGGAGAAGAGAAATACAAATCTTTGTATTTGTAAAATTGTAGCAAGAGTAGAGCTGTGTGCAGAAATTACTTCTTAGTGAGTGTACGCTGTGTGCAAAAACACTCGTGGTGCCAAGTGTCTCTAGCTTGTGTGCAAGACCTTAGTTGGCGTTGAGTATAGCTGTGGTGCGAAATACTCGGAAGTTTGAGGGTGGTAGTGTGTGCGAAAACACTCGGAGCTTTGGGGTGTAGCTGTGTGCAAAGACATCGGAAGAAGTGTTGTGTAGACACTTATTCACTATAGTACTGTGTGTGGAAAATAGTGAATTTCTCCTAGACGTGGAAAGGAGAAAAGTGCGACTAGGAAGATTACGCCCACTTCGAACCACTATAAATTGTCTCTCTCCATTTACATTACCGGCACTACATTATTTGCTATATCAATTATCTCACGACATAACCCCGGTTTAACTATCACAAGTTTATCTATTATCAATCCGGGTTTGTATGTTCTTCACGTAATGCATGTGACTCAACCTTTGCAAGCTTAAATATTGAATCATCTAAGCAAGTTTGAGTGTTGCATGTAAACATTCGTCACACGGACGACGTTGATTACGATACTTATTTATAATCTTTGAATATTGTTGTTACATATTGAGTGCACCATCTCCTATATATATTCAAGATATCTCTGTCACCTCACATATCTCTGTACCTAAATCTATACATGCACATTATAACTATGATTGGGCATAACTCTTTATCATATTATTCCGCTGTGCAGTTCATACGTTCTCTATTTATTTGCTTATTAGAGTTAAAGTACCAAAGAGTTAATTTAATTTGAAAAGCTTGAAAGTCATATTCACCCCCCCCTCCTTAGACTTTCACCACCATATCGGGACCAACAATTGGTATCAGAGCCGGTGCCTATTCGAGTCAAAATTTGTCTCTAAATCGGTATCAAGATCAGTTGGTCTACTTGAGTCAAATTTGACTGCTAGACAGATCTCGAAAAAATCAAGATGATGAAAAGGAGATAATGCTCTTGCCCAAAATCTATTTGTTTTCCTTAGAAAAATTTGATGATTGGAAAATTCGCATGCAGGTACATTTATCCGCTTAACACGATGAAATTGGAAGTAGTTACAAGTGGTCCTATTGAGATTCTACAAGTCAACACTTCATCCGCTACAAACAAGTGACACTCCACAGTACATTCCAAAACCAAAGGTGGAATGGTCTCGTGAAGATAGAACACGAAATAACTTGGACAATATTGCCAAGGACATTTTGTTAAATCTATCGATGACACGATATTTCCCAAGGGTTCGGAAAGTGTCAATCCGCGAAGGAAGTTGGGAACACTCATTTCAAATTGGTGAAGGAGATGAACAAGAAAGGATAATAAACTCACCATAGCATTAAAGAAATTCGAGATTTCAAAATGCTAAACGGCGAAGAAATATTACCGACATGGAAACAAGATTTGCCAAAATCTTAGGAGAATTAATGATCTTGGAAAGCACATTAATTCAAAAGGAAATTTCACTCAAAATTCTCCGTGGGCTACCATCTCATGGGACATGAAGGTCACCGCCCATGAGAGATCATAGCGGATCTAAAAACCCTATCAACCGATAAGCTCTTTAGTGATCTAAAAAAGCTTATGAATTTTGAGATGAAATCAAGATTAGAGGAAGATCATGAAGAAAAGAACAACGCGCTTATAGCCGGCAAACCATCAACCTCAAGGTCAGTACAAAATGTTGAATTATTGCCTAATGATCAATTTGCTCTCTTTGCAAAAATTCAGGAAAATTCATGAAGAGAAGCAACCACAAGAAAAATCCACAAGGGAAATCGTGGAATACAACAAAGAATTCGAACGAAGAAATTATTGAGGAAGATTCAAATTTGTGTTACAACTGTAGAAAACCGGGACACTTTGCAGCAAGTTGTCCATAGCCTAAGGTAAGTAAAAGTCAGTACACAAATGTTACTAATTCCTCAAACAGGAAGAATTCAAGCCCAAAAGATAGAAGACTAAAGAAAGAAGAAAAGCACTCATCAGTGACCCACTAGAAATAAGTGAGTCAAGAGAATTCTTCAAGTGATGAAAGTGACACTCAAAGGAAACAATGCAAGTTTTGCAATATGAGTATCTCCAACAACACTCCATACGAGACATGTAGTCTTATGGACTAATGGTCATGATGAAATGAGGAAGTTTGGTAACTATCGGATAGTGGTGTCTAGAACACATGACTGGAAATAAATCAAGTTTGTGAATCTTAAAAATATCGAAGGACAAAAGTCGTATTCGGGTGGAAATGACGATTCGGCAAACAAAAGGATCGGATACGAATATTTCGAATGGTTTAAAAATCGAAGATGTATCCTTTGTTGAAGTCTAAAAGTCAAACTTGTTAAAGGTACAAGTCAATTTGTGACAAAGGACTATCTAGTAGGAGTTTTTCAAAAGAGAAACTGCCAAGTAAGAAATAATTACCCGGGAGAAGTTGTTCTCGGTAAGGAATAAGAAAGAAAGGGGAAATAGTATGTTGTGGATTGGGAACACAACAAAAAAATCATTGTGTTACTAGCGAAACAACTCACATGCAAACAATTGGGAAATGGCACAAGAAGTTGGAATCATTAAACTTCAAGACTATCAACAGCTAGCAAGAAACAAATTAGTTGAGTTTACTCGCATTGTTCTTACAAGAAAGATCAATATGTGATGCTGCCAAGAGGGAACAGCAAGTCCAAGTCATCTTTCAAATCAAAGCTCAAGAATCTACAACAAGACCGCTAAGTCTACTACACATGGATCTATTTGGTCCAGTAGACCAGCACAGTCTAAGTGGTAAGAAATATACACTAGTTGTTGTTGATGACTTTTCCAGTACACATGGACAATATTTCTCAAAAAGAAAAATGAAGTGGAGCAAAAGTTGCCAGAGCTACTGAAGCTACTTCAAACGAGAAAGACCTGAAAATTGCAAAAATCGACACGGATCGTGAACTGAGTCGTAAATCAAGTGATTTAAGCCTACTGCAATTCCCAAGGAATTCTACATCAACTATCTGCTGCACGTACACCTCAACAAAACGGTGTAGCCGAAAGAAGAATAGAACGCTAAAAAGAGCCGCACGAGTGATGATACGTCGCTTGAATTACCTAAAAGATATTGGGCTGAAGCAATCAAACACCGCTTGCTACACACAAAATCGAGCTTGATACACAAGTCTTACAATAAGACTCGTACGAATTATGGAAAGGGAGAAAACCTAAACTCAACTATTCTTTCCATATTTTGGTATTAAATGTTTCTATTCTCAATAATGAATAAACTTTATCTAAAGACTTTTGATGAGCTGCAGAAGAAGGAATATATTGGGATATTCCTCTAACAGTAAAAGCATTCAGAGTCTTAAAACAAGAGATCAACTGGTAGGGTAGAAGAATCCATATCATCGTCACATTTGAAATGAAGCTCATAAGAAGGGAAAGCCAAAAGCAACAAAAATGATCAGGGCAGATTTGTCAAGTGAAAAATCACTTTAATGATACTGACACTATCCTTTTAAGATTTTCACAAAATTGTTACAGGGTATTGGAGCAATTGGACATGATTACAATTAGGTGACAGGACAACGTTGGAAGTCAACATGAAAGATTGCAACACGTGGAAAAACAAATCAAACTCAAAAGTAAAGCAAGTTAGTACGATATCAAAAAGATAAAAGGA
>VALG01007573.1:0-23162 GCA_009835305.1 Ipomoea purpurea | reverse complement strand
CCCCCCCCCCAAAAAAAAGTTTTGCCTTTTTTTTGGGGCTTTTTTTTTACAAAATTTTTCCTTTTAACTTGGTTTTTGATTTGGTGGCGCAAAAAAAAAGCTCAAATTTTCAAATCCCTCACAACGTAAAAACCCCCCAAAGAACAAAGGTTTGGGGGCAATGGGGTTTTCATAAAAGCTGGTTTAACCCAAAAAAAAAAAAAAGGCCACCCCATTTTTCCCAAAAAAGCTTTTTTTGGCCCCCCCAGTGGGGAACTTTTTTGAAAAAAATGTTTTGTTTTGGAATTGGGGGGAACCCCGCAAAGGGTTTTGGCCTTTCCCCAAAAAAAAAAAAAAAAAAAAAAAAAAAACCCCCCAATTCTTCTTCTTTTTTAACCCCCAACCCTCCCTTGCCCATTGTTTGAAAAATCGTTTTTTTTGGAAAAAACTTCTTCAAAAAAATAAGAAAGCTTTTTATTTAAAAAAGAAGTTTTGGAAAAAAATGGGGTTGCCTTTCCTTTTTGTTAAAGGGGGAATTTGGTTTAAAGAAAAACAGCTTTGTAAATTTTGGGGTTTTTTTGTTTCCTTTCTTTTGCTTTTGGTGGTTTTATTTTTCATGGGAAAAAAACCCCAAACTTGGGGGTTTCTTCAATTTTTTCCATTTTTTTCAGGGGGGGGAAAAAAAACCACCTTCTTTGCAGATTTTCATTTGGTTGGGGGGTTCATTTTTTTTCGGAAATTTCTTCTTTTGTTTTTTTTTCCCTTTGTTCTTTTCAAAGGCTTTTGGGGGGGGATTTCCTTTTTTCTTGTTCTTGTTTCTTCAAAAGCTTTTTTTTTTGGGGGATTTTTCCCTTCTTGGTTCTTTTTGGTTCTTTTCAAAGATTTGGGGATTTTGGGTTTTTCCTGTTCAAAGATTTTCTTTTGCCCAAACGCTTTTTTGGTGGTTTCTTCTTTGGGAATCGGAATTTTGGGGGTTTTTCTTTTGGTTCTTTTTCATGGGTTTCAGAAATTTTTTTTTTTTGCTTCAAGAATTTTCCGGTTTAAAATTAAAGTTTTTTTGGGCCTTCTTCTTTGATTGGTTTTTTTCTTTTTTTTTTCCGGCTGCGGGTTTTTCTTTTTCTTTTGGAAATTCAAAGGGTTCTTTTTTCCCAGTTTTTGGGGTTTCCTTTTTTTCAGGGGGGGGGCGGCAAACCTCTTTTTCAAGGGGTGGTGAAAGTTTTTTCCATAAAAAATTTTTTTTTTAACCCAAGATATAATGTGTTTTCAAGGTTGATTTTTCTTTTTGATTTTTTTTTTTTTTAAAAGGGGGGCCAATTGTCGGTTTAAAAAGGGGGGGAAACTTTTTTTTCCTTTTTTGGGAAGGGGCCCCTTTTCTTTTTGGGTAAAAATTCTTTTTTTTTGTTTTCCCCTTGTTTGGAGAGTTTAAAATTTTTTCCAAAATTTAAAAAAAAAAAAAAAAAAAAAAAGTGTTTAAATTTTTCTTCCCAAAACCAATTTATTAAAAAAAAAAACCCTAAAAAAAGTTGATTTTAAAAAAAGGTTTTTTTTTTTAAAAAAAATTTTGTGTTATTTTTAAAAAAAAAGGGGTTAAGGGGGTGCATGGTTTTATTAATTTAGTTTTCATTTCTAGATTGCATTCAAGGTTTATTAGTGGGAAAGTTGTTGGCAGGAATTATTTTTAAAAAAATGGAACACAAAACATCCAAAAAAAAAAAAAAAAAGGGGCCAGACCTTTGGCCAAAAATTTGGTGAGGAATGGGGAAAAAAAAAACATTAAATTTCTTAAAAAAAACATTTTTTTTTTAAAGTTTGGGCCCCCACTTTTTATTGTTTTTGGGAAAAATTCTTAAAAAAAAAAAAAAAAAACCAAACCAAGAAAATTTAAAAACAAATTTCCAAAAAAAAAAAAAAAATTGTTTGCAAAGAAAATTAAACTTTTTTTTTACTTTAAAAAAAAAAAAAAAAAAAAAACTTTAACAAGGGGAAAATTAAGGGTAACAAACAAAAACTTTTAGGGGTGGGGCCAACCAATATTAGGGGAGGGATGGGTAACTTGGGCAAAAACAATTTAAAAAAAAGAATTTTAAAAAAAAGGGTAATTTCAAATGAAATTTTACAAAAAAAGAAAAAATTTGGAAGTGAAAAGTAAAAAACCCACCCCAACAAGGGGGGGAATTGCATTGGCAATTATTTTAAAACTTTTAAAAAAAAAAAATATTATTTGTTTTGGGTTTAACCCAAAAAATTGGCCAAAAATAAGTGGGACCAGGTTTTGGGTCTATTTTAAAAATGGTTTGGATTTTTAGGGGTAATTGGGATAAGGGCAAAAAAAAAAAAAAAATAGTGGTATTTTTTTTTAAAAAATTTATTTTAATTGGTGGAAAAAAAGAAACCAGAATTTTAGACATTGGGGGTTTAAAAAGCATTTAATAAGCAAAAAAAAAAATTTTTTATTAAGGAAAAAGGTTTTAAAAAAAAACGTTAGGGGGAAAAAAAAAAGGAAAAAAAAAAAAAAAAAAAAAAAAAAAACCAAAAAAAGGAAAAAAGGAACATAAAAATTTGTTTTTTAAATGGGGGGAACAAATTTAAAAAAAAGGCAAAAAAGGGGGGACTGCAAAAAAAAACCAAAAGGAAGACCAATTTATGCTAAACCCCCCATTTTAAGTCGCACCTTTTTTAAAGTTTGAAAAAAATTTCCTTTAAAAAAAAACATTAAAAAAGGGGGGGAATTTTTTACAAAAATTTTCAAAATTTTTTGTTGGCCATTTGATTTACATTTTTTAACTGGATTAGGGATATGGTTTTTACCACCCACTTTTTTTTAGGTTTTTGCCCCCCAAACAAAAACAAATTTTTCCAAGGGAGGGGAAAGGGGGTAAAAACCCTTTTTGGGCCAAAAAAATTATAAAGGATTTAAAAAGTTACTTGGGCAATTTTTTTTGGGAATAGGAAAAAAATTTTGGGAGTTTGGGCAGTTAAAAAAAAAAACCCCACAAGGGGGGGACGGGGGGAAATTTTGGCCATTTTAAATTTGGTTAAAACAACCAACCCCGGAAAATTTCCCAAAAACTTTTTAAAAGGGGGAAACTTTATATTAAATAAAAAAAAAGGTTAATTTTTCTCTTATTTCAAAAAAAAAAATCCCCCCAAAAAAAGAAGAACAAAAGAGGCAATTTTTAACTAAAAACAAATTAAAAAAAAAGGGGAGGGGTATTTGGGGGTGTTTATTTGGCCCAACCCAAACCTTTTTTTTTGAAAAAAGGCTGGGGGGTGATTTTTAAACTTCAGGATGGCAAACAAAGGGGGGGCTTTTAAAAACCTAAAAACCCTTAAAACATTTTTCCCCTTTTAAAATAAAACTTGGGGGGTCCCCCAATTAACAATTTTTTTTTTTAAAGCCAAATTTTTTTTGGGGGGCCCAACGCAGGGGGGGGGGCAAAAAAAAAAAAGGGGAAAAAGGGGGGGAACTTTTAATCCTTTTTAAAAAAAATTTCTTTTTACTGGCTCCGGGAAAAATTTCCTTTCCTTAAGGGCGCGCCTTTTTTCCAAAGTGGGTCTTACCGTCGTTTAGTTTTTTTGGCCCTGAAAAAGGGCCCCAAATTATAATTCTTGGGTTCAAAGGGCGGAAAAAGAAAGGATTGCTTTGGGTTAAAAAAAAAAAAAAAAACCCCCCCCCCCCCCACCTCTTTTTCCAAAAACCGCGTTTGGGGGAAAAAATACAAAATTTTTTTACCAATATTTTTTAAAAGGGAAAAAGGGGAATATTTTATATTTTAGATAACGAAAAAAAAAAAAAAACCATTTTTTTTTGGGGGGAAGCATTTTTTTTTTTTTGAAAAAGATTATTCTTTAATCCTTAGGGGGGGGGAAAACTTCGTTTTAAAAAGCTTTTAAAAAAAAAAAAAAAAAAAAAAACCCGGGGATTAAAAGGACTCGGGGAACAGGAATTAGGGGGATTAAAGCCACAATAAAAAAATAACAAAAAAACAAAGGGGTAATTTTTAAAAAGATTAAGAGATTTTTTTTAAAAAAAACATTATAAGGGGGGAAAAGGGCCCCACCAAAATTTTTTTCGGTTTTCTACTACCATTCAAAAAATTTTTTTTCAATTTCCATTTAACATCCCATTTACTTGGGGAAAAAATCGGTCCAAATTCAAGGGGTCCCAAAAAACCGCCCCCATTTTTTTTTCATAATTCCACCCAAAAAAAACATTTCCACATACCCTTCCAACCCCATCCCAAATCATTTTGAATTTTGGGGGAAAAAAGGGGGGCCCACGGGGGAACCAAAATCGGGCCATTTTGGCCCCACCGGGAACATGAGGGGTTTCCCAAGTTGCAAATATAGGCAATTTAAAAAACCCATGGGCCCCCCCCCGGCAGGGGGGAAAAAAAAAAAAAAAAAAAACCCTTTACCCCTTCCAAAAAGGTTTACCCGGCGGTTTACGGTAAAGGGGGGGGGGGGAAGGGGGTTGATTCCCGGGGGCCAAAACCCAAAAAAACCCCTTTTTAAGAAACCGGTTTTGGACGGAAAAAACTCAAAAAACATCCGGGGGGACCCCACGGGGATTTCCTAAACACCACCGGCTTGGGGGACGGCCCCCCCAAACCAAAAAGTTTCGGTTGGGGACCCGGCCGGCGAATCCCCCTTTTTTTACAAGGGGGGGGGGGATTATTACGTACCCTTTACCCCCCCCCCCACCCCCCACCGCCGGAATGGGGGGTTTTACGGGCCCGGTGGGGGGGGACCCCACAAAAAAGGCGGGGATCCCAAAAAGGCCCGAACCCCCCCACCCCCCCCCACCGCAAAAAGGGAGGCTATTTTTAAAAACCTTCCAAGTTTCGGGGGGGTGGCGGGGGAAAGGACTGTTTCCTCGGGGAACTGGTTTTTTTTGGGGGGGCCCGTTTACAAACCCCCACCGGGGGTGGCGTTCCCCAAACAAATTCGGTTTTTGGGGGGTCCGCCAGGGCCAAGGGGCCCGGTTTAAAGGGGCCCTTACCCCCCAACACCGCCCCCGGGGATTACCCTTCGGGGGATCGGTGGGGGGACTTTACCAAGGGGGGGGGCCGTTTTTTCCTTCGGGGCCTTTTTTAAGAATTTTTTGGCCCCCCTTAACAAAACCCCCACCGTTTTCCCCCCCCCCTTTTTTTTTGGGGCCCGGCGGTTTTCAAGGGGGGGGGGCTTCCCGGGTTTTTGGGGGGGGGGGGTCATTTAAAGGGCACCCGGGAAAAAAAAAAAAAAAAGGGGGCGCCCCATCGTTAGGGGGTTTTTTGGGGGGGAACCGCGCAGGGGGGCGCCCAAAAAAAGGAAAAGGTGAAAATTTTTTTTTTCAGCTTTTTTGGAACCGGCAAAGCCCAGGTGGGAGAAATTTGGGGGGGGGGGGGGAAAAAAAAAAAAAAAAAAAAGACCCGCCAAAATTTGGGGCTTTCATAACGGTAAACCCATTCAAGGTGGGGGACGCAAAAAAAAAAAAAGAAAAAAAGGGGCCGCCGTATAAATTTAAATATTTATTATTACCCTTGGCAAATTTTTGGCCGCGGTATAAAAAGGGCCAAATTTTGAAATCCCCCGCCATCAAAAACCGCCAAGGAAAAATTGGGGGGTTGTTTTTTTAACAATGGCAAACACATTTAAACCCCAAAAACATTAAGGGCAAAAAAAAAGTTACCCATGCAAAAACCCACATTTACAAAAAAACAAATTTTTTGGGGGGGGGGGGAAAGGGGAACGGGAAAACAAAAAAAACGTTTTATAAAAAACAAAGAAAACCTATGTTTTGGTGGGGGAAAAAAAATTCCCTTTTCAACAAATTTTTACTAAAAAAGGAATTTAAAGAAAAACATTCCTTTAAGGGGTTTTTTCATTTTTTTTTAACCCTTTTCTTCCCCAACCTTTTAGGTCCCAAAAAAAAACGGGGGGGAATTTTTAACCAAATCCCAAAAAAAAAAAAAAACTAGCATTTTGGTTTTGAAAAATATATTTAAAAAAGACTTTTTTCATAAAAAAAAAAAAAACCCTTACGAAAAAAAAACGGGGGTTACCCGAAATATCCCCAAAAAAACTAGGGGGACAAAATTTAGGGGGCACCCGATAGACGGAGGTCCGTTGGGACGCCACGGGAGTCGGGGGAACATCAAACGGGAAGCCGGAACCCCGACGGTAGTGTAAACCAGCGGGTTCAGCTGTGGCGGGGTGGAGGGTTCACCCGCGGCGCTGCCCGACTGCGGACAACTGTTCCGGCAGCGGGTGTCCCGGCGGGCAAGCTGCCCGGGCTGCCGGCGAAGCACTTCTTTGGCCGTGGGTAGGGTGGCGGTCCCCTACTCCACGAATCTTTTTTCATCACAAAACGCCCCAGGGAACCTCGTTGAACCGGAACCATGCTTAGGACACTTTTCAAAACACAAATTGACAACAACACGGTAAGACAATTAACGAATCAAAAGCGAGAAACATACCGGCACACTAACCTATCTGCTGTTTCTAAACATAATCAACACCCAAACATGCGATTTCCCACCCAATATACCAAGAATAATACCCAATCGACACAAACCTAGGTCTAATCACTTTTTAAGATCAACAAGAACACCATTTCTTCTTCTAATTAATCAAGATTCGGTAAGAATATCACATAAACATCAAGAACATCATACAAATTATCAAGGATATCATATAATCAACAAGAAATCAAGAACACCATGTAATCACCAAGAACACCATAATTAATCAAGAACCTTCTCATCATCAAGATCATCAAAGATTGTCCCATGGAATCATCATACCAATCATCAATAATAATATCATAAATCATCAATACACAATAACATTGGGGAAATCCTGTGGGGGAAATCTAGCTATGAAAATAGTTTTGTTGAGACATTGGGTGTACCTCTTAGCCTTAATTAATTCCTTGGTATGAAGGGGTCTTTCTTTAAGCTTTCTATCTTTCTTGATTTCTCCTAAGGGGATTTCTTGGAATTTCTTGTGTGGTGAGAGATTATGGTGGTGAAAAGATCTAGGTGCCCCTACATCCCTATTTATATATTTAGGACTGCCTAATTAGGCCTGAGTGATATGAGTTTACTAACTCTATTCCTTATAGGACTAAGGGCTTATAATTTTATAGGGATAGGGTCCATGGTCCATAGTGGACCATATTAATTAATTAAAGAGGATCCTATATCGTAGTCTGAATAGTAAAAGGCCATAACTTCCTTTATTCCTAATAGATAACTAGGTCTAAGGATTCCTAATTAGAATTTGAATAGTAAGGGTTTATTTCTTTATTCCTAATAGGCCTTAAGACTCTAAATTTAGGCAAGGGTCCACGGTTCATGGTGGACCCTGTTAATTAATTAAAGGGAAAACCTAACCGAATTAAATCATATTTAATTATTATTAACGGGATTAATTAAATAATTAATCCGGATTGAAGGCCGTAACACGGGGTGTTACACATATATAGCTTAAAATATTATTGTTTGGTACCATGCAAAGTGATCGGTTGGTCTACATGTTGCTTAGGGACTTGGATATGCAAAAATAGCGTATTTTGTTAGTTATTTTGTCCGAAGAATACACATTGTAGCATTATAGCAATAATTAGAAGTAAAATGTAGAAGAATCAAGAGAACATAACTTCGTTTTAAATGACAATTAAGGGCAAAAACATAGAATATTATTTAAAATTTAGTCACAATGAAGTTGAAATCTAAACATAAGAATACATCAAAATTGTTGCAGAATACATACTAACTGACAGATTAGGAACACAAAAATTAGGTGCACAATATCAGAGGAGTACTTTCAAAAATAGCCTAAAATACTTGCATGAACAGAAAATTTATAGTGCAGTAAGCACAGATGCATGCATATAGCTTAAAATATTATTGTTTGGTATCATGCAAAGTGATCAGATAGTATACATGTTGCCTAGGATTTTGGATATGAAAAAATAGTGTATTTTTTTTTAACTATTTTTGTCAAAGACACTTACACATTGTAGCATTATAGCAAAAAACATAAGTAAAATTCAGAAGAAAGAAGAAAAATAGTTCTGTTTTACCTCATTTAGTCGGTGTTCCTTTCGCACGAACCACTGGGCTTTGTTCTTCGTCCATATTCCTGATTGAAATCGAACAATCTTCGGTCGTTGTAGAATAGGAGTGTGTTTTTGAGAGTTTCTTCTCTGTCTTTTTCGTGTTCGTGCGTTTGTCGATGGAGGTTTTTGTGAGGAAAGAAGACGGTTCTAAACTTTGAGCTTAAAGTTTTGTCAGTAAATGGCTTTCGTGTGTTTGGGGATTTGTCGATAATGTAATGTCGTCCACGTGTCCAGATCTAATCAATGTGAAACACTATATAAAAAAAAAAAAAACCAAAAAAAACAAAAACAAAAACAAACAAAACAAAAACGGTGGCATTTGTCAGAAATAATTGATATTTAATTGCAAGTAAATGTTACAACGAGCATCAAATACGAAGTTCACATATAGTCTTAAGTGTTGCATCTATTTTTATAAGTATATGCACATGTAGGTATACTTAGTTGCACCTGTAGGTATAAGCAGGTGCACCCAGGTGAAATGAATGGTTGAGGGAAGTGAACGTTAACAAGGCAAAAATTGGCAATGCACTGATAGGTGAAAGTAGATGCAGTTGTAAATGCTTTACTTGCAACTAGATGGTCCAATTATTTACGAAAATGCGCACCGCATTTTTTTTTTTAATTTAATTATACTTGGACACGTGTCCGCGTGCTGATTCGTTCGCTATTTTCCTTCCTGGAGACCTTATTCCACCAGAGTGCGTTCCATGATATATATATTATATATTATATTATACTATATATGTATATATATAGTATATATATATATATATATATATATATATATATATTATATATATATATATATATATATATAATATATATATATATATATATATATATATATATATATATATAATATACAGAGTTAAGTTCAGGTGCGGCAGACCCTTCCCGTGCAGCTGTCGCAGCGTCACCCCATAATTTGACTAATATAACCATCAACGTCAGGAAATGCACCACAAAAACAAGAAATTAGGTATGCATCACCAAAAACACACCATTAGGTGTGAGTAAAAGCACCATACAGTGTTCGGAAATACATCATTAGAGGTGGTGAGTTATATCATGTACTTTTTTGGGTGTGTTGTGTATTTTATGGTGTGTTTTTTTTTCATTTCATTGTGGTGTGTTTCCCTTACACTGTTGGTGCCTGACGTTTACACTGTTAGTGTATTCTGAAACTCTATCGCACAGGAAGGTCCCATCGAATATGAGCGTTCTTCTATATGAGAATGGATGCCTAAGAAAGATCTTAGAACCAATCATAGCCGTCTACGTGTTTAGATTTAATGGATCATATGTAATTTTTATTAAAAAAAAATATGATAGTATTTTTATAAATAACTCAAACTTTGGTGCAAGTAACATGTGTTAAAAGTGTAAGTAAATGGTGCAAGTGTGCAAGTAAAAAGTGTCAGTAAAATCTCTTAAAAGTACAACCATTTTCACTTAATAGTGGCAAGTAATTTACCTTTTTAACATTGGTGCACCTATGATAACATATTTCACATTGGTACACTTAATGATAATGTTTGGTGCAACTAATGATAACATTTGGTGCACATTAATATTGATGCTCGGTGTACATTTATTTGTTGCACTTTAATACATTTTACTTGCCTTATGTGCACTATATGAATGTTACTTGCAGGTTTAACACAATTTACTTCACTTTAAAGTTCAATTGTTTGCGAAAATGTAGAGAAGAAGTGACAATATTGACAAATAAACAAATCAATTAAAATTCTCACTATTAATATTAAAAAATGCCAAAAACAAGTTCAACCCATCTCACTATTAATATTAAAAATGAAATATTTAAAAAAAAAATCACAATATTCCAAATAAAAATCCAATTAGAATTCCCATATTTAAAAATTCAAAACCAATTAAATACTATAGAGTTCAAACCATTGACCATTACACATTACATTTAAGTAGTGGGTACCATTTAAGCCAAAGCAATCTTTGGTTAATGTTAGTATATTTAAATATATAATATATAAATATGGGGTGGGTGAGTTGGGGCAACAGCCTCCACTGCCTCCATTGTGGCTCAGCCAGGTTAGATCTGGACACGTGGATAGCTGCAATGATTCTCAGTTCTCCCATGAACCTGTGATTCTCACCTGATCCGTCTTATGTGTGTGTGTGTGTGTATATATATATATATATATATATATATATATATATATATAATATATATATAATATTATATATATTAATATAGTCAGGTTCCTAATGACAACTTGTCTTTCTGTGCGGTCAGTGTGGCATACACCATTAGGTATGGCATAAATGCCCACACAGTGTTCGAAAATACACCATTATGTGTGCTGTATTTTATTTTATTTTTGTGGTGCATTTTTTGGCATTTTATTCTGGTATATTCTCGAACACTGTATGGTGCATTTATCATACCTAATATGTATGCCGCACTAACAGCACGGGAAGACCTGTCTCAGAGGAACCAAAATCTATATATACTAGTAAAGGTTAAAACAAAAGTTAGAAATAGATGATTTATTGTGATATAATTTTATTTATTTATTTTATTTTATAGAATTTAGTTTGATTGTGTGAAGGTCGAATACCTCCACCACTGTCCACTGCATATAAACTATTAAAAATATATAGGACTAGAATAAGAAATAAAAAGTTTTATTTATTTTTTAATCAAAAAAATAATAATTTGAAACGTATTTCCTAAAAGAAATTGTCCTAAAAATTTTCAGCTACAAAAATGGCCTTGAAATATTTCAGTAAATTTTTGGATACAAAACAGTTAAAATGTGAAAATATTCTTTAAAAATTTCCTTACATATAAAAAAATGCCTTTCAAATCTACCTACCACCTTAGTGTACAATTAAGGTGACACTAGTCACCTGATGTTTTTAACCTATTCTAAACACCCAAAAAAAAAAAAAAAACAGCTCTAATAAGCAATCCCTATCCGTAACCCAGAAGGCCAGAAGCACCAAATACTGAAAAAGAATGAGGATTAGGAAAAAAAAAAAAACACATTAATGGACCTAGCACCTAAGGGTAGTAGGGAGGACAACCTGATCGAAAGGAAGTGCTAACAATTCCTAAATGATAATCATCAAAAACGACACCATCATACACAATAATCACATCATCTACAGATCATCGGTGCGGATATCATGTTACTATTTGCCTAATCCACCAAAATACTGACAAATTTTTATATTTTTTATTTTTAGATCAATTGAATGTGTCATATAAAACAATTACGGACGGAGTATGTTTTTAGGTTCAATAAGAATCACGTTGTAAACCTTGTCAAAGAACATGGCCAGCTCAGCATTTGATAATATAAGGCCAAATTCCCACCATAAAATACTTTATAATTTCCTATAATAATTTGGTGCATAATTGCAATTTGTTGAACAAATATAGCTTTGTGAGACTGCTAAAATGATCCACACATCCATCCATTGCCGATTGCCTGTCTCTATAAATAATGATTTGTGGAACACCAAAATTTAAAACAATAGTATGATCAAGATCCCGACAAACCTATATTAAAACTGCATTTCTAGTTCCATACCCAAAATCTCAAGGAAACAAAGATCTATATTAAAAACTTGTCACCAAAAAAAAAAAAAAAAAAATCTGGCACAATTTTTCTTCTCTTATAAGACCCTGCTAGTAAAAAATTGACTTCACAATGGTTTTTCCATGATTATGTTTCCATTAAGTAAGCGCCACTTTCGTGGGGGGGGGAGTTATCACTGAAAAGTGAGCATCTGAAATCTGATTCCCAGTAGGAATGGGTCCGCCAGCACAAGCACACCTCCACTACCCCCAAAATAATTCATAAAATTTTTATCAAAAGAAAGAAAAAAAACAAAACCCACCGGCGGGGATTTTTGAAAAAATAAATGTTCTTTCCATAAAACCGAAAATTTTTGATTAAAAGGTCTCGGGTGAATGATTGAAAAATGATGGAATTTTTGGTGAAAATCAACCCCTTTTCCAAACCAAAAACCTTCGAGGGAAAAATTTTGGTTATTTTTTTTTTTGAATTTGGGGCCCTTCCCCTTCCCACAAAAAACATCATTTTTTTTTTTTTTTGGTTATTTTCCCATTTAAATAATAAACCCAAAATTTCACCACTATTGGTGGCGCATTCAACTAGGAGAATTTTCATTTGAAAAAATTCACAAAAAATGTTTTTTTTTTTTTTTCACTTTAATCCACCTAAAACAACCAAGGTTAATATTTCCCCCCCATTGCACTTTTGATCATGTTAAGGAAATTTTTTACACAAGTTTTTTTTTTATTGAAAAGAAAGGATTTCCCCAACCTAAAAAATAAAAAAACCAGATTAATTTTTTATTTAACTTTAAAGAATGTTTTGTAGTTAAAGAATGTCCTTTAAGTTTGGGAGAACAAAAGTATCCTTTTTTTAAAATTTCCATTACTTATTTATATTTTTTTTTTTGGCCCAAATTGCCTTGGCTTGTTTTTTTTTGAGGTAAAGACTTTTTCTTTCAAAACACTTTCCCTGGGTGTAAATTGAATTCCCATATTTTTAAAACACCACTTTTGGTCGGGGAGGGTGGGGGGTATTTTTTTTTGCCCCCAACTTGGCAAAGGATTCCCCAAAAAAAAATGCAGTATTTTTTTTGAGGAACTGTTATAGATATTTATGAAAGGCCAAAATGAGAGATGGAAAAAAATTTTTTTTAAATTCTTCCCCCCCAGAAAAACTTGAAAATTACATAAGGCCAGGCCAAAAAGAAATCTTTTCCCCTTCCCTTTTCAACAAAACAAACAACGGGAGGAAGGGAAAAAACGAAAAGAGAAGGAAGATTTCCTTTTTTTGGCTTGCTAAAATGGTAAATTCAGGTCCTTGGGGAGAAAATTTCCTAATTTTTTTCCCCCCCCCCAACTTTTCCAAAAATTTTTTGGCCCTTTTTTTTCCAAATTCTAAACAAGTTTTTTCCTTTTTTCCCCCCCACCCTGCCCATTTTTTTTTTGGATTCCATGCCCCAGTGGGCCCAAAAAAAAACAACCCCTTTTTTTTTCCCCGCAAAATGGTGGTAAAAAAAAATGGAATCCCAATTTTAACAACCAGAAGTTTTTGAAAGAAAGTCCAACCAAAAAAAACAGCCCCCCCCAAGCAAAAATTTGGCAAGGTAAATGAAATTTAGATTAACTTTTGGGTTCCCCTTTCCTCTTTTTCCCTTTTTTTTTCCAACTTAGACATTCCCTTCTTTCTTAAACTTATACAAACCATTTTAGGCCTTTTTTTTTTTTTTTTAAAATAATTCCCCTTTGGTTTTAAAATAGTTGAATTCCTCTTTTCCTTTTTCAACTGTTTAAAAATCCCTTAAACAAGAAATTTTCCCAGCTGGCCCCAGGACCATTTTTTTTTTTTTTTTAAAACTGTGTTTTTTTTTTTTTAAGTGAAAATTAGTGAAAAAACATTTTTTTGTGAAAATTTCCAAGAAAAAAATCTCTTTTTTTAAAGTGAATGCCGCAAAAAAACAAAAGGGAAATTGGTTAATAAAAGGTTTTTTGAATTAACAAAAAGAAAATTGTGTTTGGAAAGGAAAGGCCCAAAATTTTCAAAAAACAAATTTTTCCCCTCGAGGGTTTTTTTTGTATTGGAGGGGTTTGAAATTTCACATTTCATCAAAATTTCATCAATTTCAACGAAAGGACTTTTTTTTTTTTTTTAAAAAAATTTTTTTTTCAAAATTTCCGGTTTTAAATGGAGAAAAAAAGCAATTTTAAATTCCAAAAAAAAATTTCGCGGTTTTTTTTGTGTTTTCATTTTTTTCTTGAAAATTTTTTAATGGAAATTTTTTATTTTTTTGGGGGGGAGTGGAGGGTGGCCTTTTTTTTTTTTTTTTTGTGGCTTTGGCCCCCGGGAAAAAAAACCCAATTCCCCCCTTTTTTTTCACTTTGGGGAAACAGATTTCCCAAAAGAAATTGCCCTTTTCACTTTTTTTTTTCCCCATGAAATTAAAACTTCTTCCCCCCCCCCACCCCGAAAAAGTGGCGCTTTTGTAAAAACAATTTAAAATTTGACAAAACATTAATCCAAAATGAAAAACCCCAATTTGTTGGGGAAAAGTCAAAAAATTTTTTTTTTTTTAACTAAGCCAAGGCCTTTCTTTTTTTTTTTATAAGGAAGAAGAAAATTTTGTTTGCCAAAGAAAATTTTTTTTTTTTTTTTTTTTTTTTTTTTTTTTTTTTTTTTTTTTTTTTTTTTTTTGGTGAAAACAAAGTTTTTTAAATATTTAGATTTCTTTTGTTTTCCTTTGAGATTTTTTTTTTTTTTTTTGGGTAAAAAATGGGGAACTAGAAAAAAATGCCAAGAATTTTTTTTTTTTGTTTTTTTAATAAAATAGGTTTTTTGGTCCGGGATTCTTTTTGATCAATAAAACTAAATTGTTTTTTTTTTAAAAAAAAAAAATTTTTTGGTTGTTCCCAAACCAAATTACAATTTTAATTTTATAGAGACAAGGCAAATCGGCAAAATTTGGAAAATTTTGGAAATGTTTGTGGATTTTCAATTTTTTTTAAAGCAGTCCTTCACAAAAAAAAGCTTAATTATTTTGTTTTTTTTTTTTCCAAACAAAATTGCCAAAAAATTATGCACCAAAAATTTTATTTAAATAGGAATTTATAAAAGTAAATTTTTTTTAAATGGTGGGAAAGTTTTTTTTTTAGGGCCTTTATTTATCCAATTTTTGCTTGAGCTTTGGCCATTGTTTTTTCTTTTTTTTTTTGACAAGGGGTTTTTTTTTTTTACCAAAAACGTGATTCTGTTTTTAAAATTGAACCCTAAAAAAAAAACAAATACTTTTCCGTTCCGTAAATTTGTTTTTTTTTTTAAATATGACAAACATTTCCCAAATTTTTGTTTTTCTTTTAATCATTTTTATTTGTCAAAAAGTAAAAAATTTTTTTGGTGGAATTTTAGCAAAAATAGGTTTAAAAACAATTGGATTTTTAAATTGCCACCGATGATCTTTGTTTAGATTTGAATGTTTTTTGATTTATTTGTGTTTAAATTTGATGGTGGTTTTTCCCCGGTTTTTTTTTTGAAAAAATGGATTTAATCCAAATTTTTAAAAAGGAAATTTGTTTAGCAACTTCCCCTCGTCGAATCAGGTTTTTGTTTTTCCCCTCCCCCCCTTAAAATTTTTAAACCCCTCCTTAAGGTGGGCCCTTTTTTTTTTTTTTTTAAAGGTTTCCCAATTTTAAATGTTGGTTTTTTTTTTTTTTTTTTTTTTTTTTTTTTTTTTTTTTTCCTATTTCCTTTCAAAATTCTTTTTTTTTCCAAGTATTTTTTTTGGTTGCTTTTTTTTTTCCTTTGGCTTTTTTCCCCTTGGTTTTTACGGAAAAAAATTAGGGAATTTCCCCTTTTTTTTTTATTAAAAAAAGAGCCTTTTGTTTTTTTTTTTTTTTTTTTTTTTTTTTTTTTTTTTTTTTTTTTTTGGGGTGTTTTTAAAGAAAAATAAAAGGTTTTTTTTTTTTAAAAAAAAAACCATTCAAAGGTTTTTAACCTTTAAAAAAAGTGGTTTCCACCTTTTAAATTTTTTTTTTTTTTGTACACTAAGGTGTTTAAAGGGGGGTTAAAAAAAAAAAAGAATTTTTTTGAAAAGGCATTTTTTTTTTTTTTAATTTTTAATGAATTTTGTTAAAGGAAAAAAATTTTTTTTTTTTTAAAAGAAAATTATTTTTTCCACCAATTTTTTTTTTAAAAAAACATGTTTTTTTTGGTAAATCCAAAAAAAAAATTTTAAACTGAAATTAAATTTTTTCAAAAGGCCTTTTTTTTGTAGCTTTTGAAAAAAAAATTTTTAGGAACAATTTTTCTTTTTTTTTTAGGAAAAAAATTTAACGTTTTTTTTTTCCAAAAAATTTTTTTTAATTATTTTTTTTTTTTTTTTTTTTTTTGATTTTTAAAAAATAAATTAAAAACCTTTTTTTTTTTATTTTCTTTTTTTTAATTTTCCTAGTCCCCTAATAATATTTTTTTTTTTTTTAAAAATAGTTTTTTTTTTTTATAATTTGCAGTGGAACAGTTGGTTGGGGAGGTTAAAAAAATTTTCCGACGCTTTTTTTTTTAACCCAACAAAACAAAAATCAAACTTTTTTAAACCAAATTCTATAAAAAAATAAAAATAATTTAAAAATAAAAAAAATTTATAAAATTCAACAAATAAATTTCATCTTATTTCTAACACTTTTTTTTTGTTTTTTAACCCTTTACTTAAAAGTTAAAATAAATTATAGATTTTTTTTTTTTTTGGTTTCCTTTCCTTTGAGAAACAAGGTTTTTTTCTTTTTTTTTTCCCGTTGCTTGTTTTTTTTTTAGTTGGCGGCAAAATTTTAAAACACTTATTTTTAAGGTATTGTCAATAAATTTTTTTTTGCAACCATAGCAAGTTGTTTTTCCCCCGAGAAATTTTTAAAAATAACCCAAGAAAATTAAAAAAATTGCCAAAAAATGCCCCACCACAAAAAATAAAAAATAAAAATACAAGCCAAACAACAATTAAAATGGGGTTGTATTTTGTTTTTTCCGAACACCCCTGTTGGTGGTTGCCAATTTTTTTTTAAAAAATGCCCAAAAAATACCTAAATGGTTGTTGATAATTGCCCACAAACTTGACCCGCAACCAAAGAAAAAAAAAGACAAGTTTTTGTCAAAAAATAGGAAAAACCTGACCCCCTAAATTATTATAATAATAAATTATAATATTATAATTATTTATGTAATTAATATAATAATTATAATAAAATTAAATTTATTATTTAATATTTTTATAATAATAAAAATTATTTTTAAATATTTAAAATATTATTTATATATTTTTTAATAATAATTATATACACACAAACACACAACCCAAACATAAAGACGGAAAAATCCCAGGGTGGAGGAAAAACATCACAGGTTTTTTTTTTTTTTCCATGAGAAGAACTGAGAAATTCAAATTTTGCAGCCCTTTTTTTATCCCCAAACGTGTCCAGATTTTCTAAACCTGGCTGAAAGCCCAAACAAATTGGAAAAAGGGCCCAAGTTGGAAGGGCCTGTTTGTTTTTGCCCCCAAAAACTTTTTCAACCCACCCCCCAAATAAAAAAATATAAATAAGTTTATTATATAATTTTTAAAAATATTACCTGTTTTTAAAACAATTTAAAACCCAAAAGAAATTTTTGCTTTTTGGCCTTTTTTTTTTTAAAATGGTTTTAACCCAACTAAAAACTTTTTTTTTTTAAAATTTGTAAATTTGGGGTAAAAAATTGGTCCAAATTGGGTTTTTTGAAAAAACTCCTAAAATAGTTATTTTTAAATTTTTGTTGTTTTTTTTGGAAAATTTTTTTTTAAAAATTTATGGGGGAAAAAAAATTTCTTTAAAATTTGGGAAATTTTTTTTTTTTTTTATTTTTTTTTTGGGAAATATTGTTTGGATTTTTTTTTTTTTTTTTAAAAAAATATTTCATTTTTTAAATATTAAAAAAAATAAGTTGAGATGGGTTTTGAAAACTTTTTTTTTTTGTTTTTTTTTTTTTTTTTTGGGCATTTTTTTTTTTTTTTTTTTTTAAAATTATTTTAAAAATTAAGTGGGGACGAAATTTTTTTTAAAATTGAAATTTTTTTTTTTTGTTTTTTTTATTTTTTGGTAAAATATTGGTCCCCCCAAACTTCTTTTTTCTTTTTCTTACATTTTTTTCCCGCCAAACAAAAATTTTGAACCCTTTTTAAAAGTGGCAAGGTAAAAAAAAATTTGTGATTAAAAACCTTTTGCAAAAAAGTTAACAATTTTTTTCATTATAAGTTGCACATAAGTGCCAAGTAAAATGTATTTTAAAAAAAAGTGGGCCCAACAATATGTTAACACCGAGCATCCAAATAATTAAAAGTGCCAAAACCAAAAATGTTAAATCAAAATTAAGTTTTTTGCCAAAACCCAAAAAAAACAAAATTTTAAATCAAATTTTTTAAAGGTTTGTAAAAAAAAACCCATGTTTTTGAAAGATTGTTTTTTTTTTTATCAATTTAGGTTTTTTTTGCAAAACCAAAAAATTTTGTTTTTTTTTTTTTTTTTAAAAAAAAGGTTTAAAATTTTACCTTTTGCACCTATTAAAGTTGAAAATTGTTTTTTTTGGTAACTTTTTTTTTTTTTTTTTAAAAAGAAATTTTTTTTAAAAACTTTGAAACAAAAAACTTTTTTTTTTTTTTTTTTTTTACTTTTGGCCCACAACCTTTTTTGCACAATTTTTACTTACAAAACCTTTTTTTTTTAAAAAAAAACACAATGTTTTTACCTTTTTTTTTGCAAACCAAACAAGTTTTTTTGAGTTAATTTTTTTATAAAAAAAAAAATTAACTTTATCAAAATATTTTTTTTTTTTTTTTTTTTTTTTTATAAAAAAATTTTTAACAAATATTGATCATTTAAAATCCTTAAACACGGTTTTTTAAAAGACGGCCTTTTAAATTTGATTTGGTTTTTCCTAAAAAGATTTCTTTCTTTTTTTAGGCAAAAAAAATTCCAATTCCCCTCAAAAATATTAGGAAAGAAACGCTTCATATTCGATGGGAAACCTTCCTTGTTGCGAATAGAAAGGTTTTTTTTTTTTTTTCAGAATACAAAAACTAAAAAAAACAGTGGTTTAAAAAACGTCCAAAGGCACCAAAACATTGTTTAAGGGAAAACACCACCACAAAAAAATGAAAAAAAATTTGAAAAAAAACCAAACCAAACCATAAAAAATTTACCCACAAACAAACAACCCAAAAAAAAAAAAGTACAATGATATAACTCCAACCACCCTCTTAAAAAAATTGAAATGGTTTTAAAAATTTCGAACAAACTGTATTTGGTGCTTTTTTTAAAACTCAAAAAACACCTTAAAAATGGTGGTTTTTTGTTTTTTTTTTTTTTTGGGTTTTTGAATTTGCAAAAAAATAAAAAAAAAAACCCTTTAAAATTTCTGTTGTTTTTTTTTTTTTTGGTGGTTGCATTTCCTTGACGTTTTTGATGGTTGTATTATTAAGCTTTTTTCAAAAATTTTTATTTTGGTGACGCTTGCCAACCAAGCCTGCAACGGGAAGGGTTTCCCCCTTTTGCGCCACCTGAACCTTAACCTCCTTGTTTAAAAATATATTATATTTTATATATATTTATAATTATTTAATAAATATTTATAATTATAATATATATATATATAAATTATTAAATAATTAATATATATATATTATAATATTATAATAATATATTATATATTTTATATTATTTTTAAATATATATATTTATTATTATATTTATTAATATATTATATATATATTAGTAAATATTATATTAATGGAACGCACCCTTTCTTTTGGTGCGAAAATAAAGTCTTTCCGCCAGGAAGGAAATGCGAAACGAATCAGCACGCCGACAAACGTGTCCCCAAGTTTATTAATTAAAAATTTTTAAAAAAAAAAAAAATTGCGGTGGCATTTTTCGTAAAAATAAATTTTGGACCCCAATCTAGGTGCCAACACAAGTTTTTAAAAAGTCATTTACAACCCTGCCAATCCTACTTTTTTTCCAACCTTATCCAAAAAAAAAGTGCCCAAATGCAAAATTTTTTTTTTTGCCTTGTTTAAACCGTTCCAAAACTTTTTTTCCCTCAAACAATTCCAAAATTCACCCTGGGTTTTTGGCACCCTTTTGCTTTTTTTAATTACCTTTAACAGGTTGCAACTTTAAGTTATTACCCTTAAAAACCAATGTGCATAAATAACTTTTTTTTATTAAAAAATTTTAGAATTTTGCAAAACTAAACTTTTTTTTTAAGACCTTTAAAATAAATTGTTGAACTTTTCGTAATTGAATGCTCGTTTTTGTAAAAATTTTTTTTAAACTTGCAAATTAATATTCCAATTTTTTTATTTCCTGGAAAAATTGCACCCGTTTTTTTTTTTTTTGTTTTTTTTGTTTTTTTTGTTTTTTTTTTTTTTGTTTTTTTTTGTTTTTTTTTTTTTTTTTTTTTTTGGTTTTTTTTTTTTTTTTTTTTTTTTTTAAAATATCAAGTTGTTTTTTCAACCATTTGAATTTTTTTAAAGATTCTGGACCACCGTTGGAACGGGACCATTACATTTATCGAACCAAAATTCCAACAACCAAACGAAAAGGGCCCTTTTTTTTAATTCCGAACAAAACTTTTTTTTTTAAGCTCAAAAGTTTAAGAAACGTTCTTTTTTTCTTTTTCCCTTCACAAAAAACCCTTCATGGGAAAAACCGAAAACGAACACGAAAAAAGACAGAGAAAGAAAAACTCTCAAAAACACAACTCCTAATTTTCCTTAACAACGACCGAAAGAATTGTTTTTTTCGATTTTTTCAATCAGAAAATTTATGGACGAAAGAAACCAAAAGCCCAAAGTGGTTTTTTTCGTGCGAAAGGAAACAAACCGACTAAATGAGGTAAAAACAAAAACTATTTTTTTTCTTCTTTTCTTTCTGAAATTTTTACCTTATTGTTTTTTTTTTTGCGCTATAAATGCTTACAATGTTGTAAAGTTGTTCTTTTTATTTTTTTTTTGACAAAAAATTAGTTTTTTTTAAAAAAAAAATACACCCTATTTTTTTTTCAATTATCCAAAAAATCCTAGGCAACCAATTGTAATACCTTAATCTGAATTCACTTTTTTTTTTGCCAATGATTTACCCAAAAAAACAAATAATTATTATTAAAGCTTATAATTTGGGCATGCAAATTCTTTTGTGCTTTTACTGCAAACCTTATAAATTTTCCTTTGTTTCAATGGCCAAGTTTAAATTTTTAAAAAGGCCTTTATTTTTTGAAAAAAAGTTAAAAACTCCCTCTTGAATAATTTGGTGGCAACCTAAAATTTTTTTTTTGTGTTTTCGCCTAAAATTCTTGTCCCCAAAAGTTTTTTTTTTAGTATTGTAATTTTTCCTGCAAACAAAATTTTTGATTGTATTTTTCTTTTAAATGTTTAGATTTTTCAACTTTTCAATTTGGTGGACCTTTAAATTTTTTTTTAAAATAATATTCCTTATGTTTTTTTTTTTGCCCCTTAAAAAATTGGTCCAAAAAATTTTTAAAACGAAGTTTTTAATGTTTCCTCTTTTTGATTCCCCCCTTCCTAACCCCATTTTTTTACTTTTTCTAATTAAATTTGCTAAATAATTGCTAACAATGTGTTAAAAATTTTCTTTTCGACAAAAAAATAACTTAAACAAAATAACGCTTATTTTTTTTTTTTTTTGCAAATTATCCAAAGTCCCTAAAAAGCATAACAAAATGTAGACCAACCCCGATCAACTTTTTTTTGCCAATGGTAAACCAAACAATAATAATTTTTAAGGCTATATGTGTAACACCCCCGTGTTTTTTTACCGGCCTTCCAATTCCCGGAATTAATTTAATTTTTTAAAATTAATCCCGTTTAATAATAAAATTAAAAATAACTGAATTTTAAAAATTCCGGTTTTTTTTTAGGTTTTCCCCTTTTTTTTAAAAATTTAATTAACAAAGGGTTCCCACCATCGAAAAAAACCCGTTGGGACCCTTGCCTTTAAAAATTTAGAGTCCTTTTAAAGGAAACTATTAGGAAATTAAAAGAAAAAAGTAAAAACCCTTTTTAACCTAAATTCCAAAATTTTTTCCTAATTTTAGGGGAAATCCTAGACCTAGTTTAATGCTTATTAGGAAATAAAAGGAAGTAAAAGGCCCTTTTTTTTTTTACCCTTATTTTTTCAGAACTAACGATTTAAGGGATTTCCTCTTTTTTTTTAATTTAATAATTAATTTGGTTCCAATATTATTAATAATAATGTGTAGGCACCTTTTTAAAAGATCCAAATTTTTTTTTTTCACCACCACAAAATCCCCCTTCTTTCACCAACAAAACAAGAAATTCCAAAAGAATTCCCCCTTAAGGAGAATCAAGAAAAGAAGAAAGCTTTTAAAGAAAGACCCTTCCCAAAATAGCCAAAGGAAACAATTTTAAAATTAAGGCACTAAAAGAAAGGTAAACCCCAATGTCCTTTCAAAAAAAACAAAACCTAAATTTTTTTTTCATAGCCCTTTAATGATTTTCTCCCCCAACAAGGATTTTTTCCCAATGTTTTTTTTTTTTTTTTTTTTAATTTGTTATTGATGAATTTTTTATGATTATTATTATTTTGATGATTTGGTAAATGATTGATTTTCCAAAATGGGCAAAAAATCTTTTTTTTTGGAAAATGATTCTTTGAATTTGATGAAGAGGTTCTTTGAAAAATAAAAATTATGGTGTTTCTTTTTGGTGGATTACAATGGTTGGTTTCCTTGATTGTTTTTTTTCTTGTTTTTTTTTGATTTTATGAAAATTATTCCCTTTTGATAAATTTGTAAATGAAAATTGTTTCTTTTGAAATTGTTTTTTAATGTGATAATTTCTTTTTTAAACCCGAAAATCCTTTTTGAATAAAATTAAAGAAGAAAAGAATGGTGTTTTTTTTTCCTTTTTTTGTTTTTTTTGATCTTTTTTTTTTAAAAGTGAAAATTAGACGCCCTAAAGGTTTTGTGTCCCGATTGGTATTAAAATTCCTTTGGTAATATTTTGGGGGTGGGAAAAATCCGCAATGTTTTTGGGTGTTTTGATTTAATGTTTTTTTTTTAAAGAAAGCAATGATTAAGGTTTTTTTTTTTTAAATTGTGGCGCCGTTTATGTTTTCCGCTTTTTTTTTGATTTTTTTCCGTTTTAATTGTCTAACGTGTTTTTTTTGTTTTTGTCAATTTTGTGTTTTTTTTTTTGAAAAGTTGTCTTTAAGCATGGTTTCCCGGGTTTTTTCAAAGGTTCCTGGGGCGTTTTTGTGAATGAAAAGATTTCAAAGTGGGAGGTTTTTAAGGTGGAAACCCCCGCCAAAACCTTACCCCCACGGCCCAAAAAGAAAAGGCCTTTCGCCGGCAAAAAAAAAAGCGGGCCAGCTGCCCCCGCCGGGCAAAAAAACCCCGCTTTTTGCCCCGGAAACAGTTTTTTTTTGTCCGCCCGTCGGGCAGCCCGGCCGGGGTTT